>PVHY01005428.1:0-33413 GCA_004024945.1 Uropsilus gracilis | reverse complement strand
CACCCTGGAAAAAGATGCCAACAACCTAGAAGTGTGGTTTCTAGTTGACTCCATTGTAGAATGCGGAAGCAGGTAGAGAGCAGGAGCTTCAGCTAAGCGGAACATCTATCTCTCTAGCCCCCTATGGTACACTTGAGGGTGGGCAACAGCACGTCTCTCAACTGTAACTCAGTTTCCTAACCTCTTTGGAATGTCCCAAGAAACAGATGGCCTATTAGTAATGGCTGTTGCCCCCACAGGTAAATTCTCCTGTTATCACGCATCCCCACATCCTCCCTGGTGTATGTCACCTACGCTTTGCTACTTCCTTATTACATCATTGTAATATTTCCTTGCTGGGGTATATAAAGGGCTTCACAGCTTCATTAAAATTGGACCTGGACATGATTCCCAGGACCCCGTTGTATGGGTTGGCCTCACAGATCGCTCTCAATTTATTCTGTCTTAATTTCTTCTTCATTCCACACATGACTCCTAACACTCCATGGCTTGTGTAACCAGGTGTCACCCACAGCAGTGAGTGGAGTCATCCCCATGGGGAATCGTGAGGCATCCCAGTGAGAGTGTCCAGAGGTGGCTTTGAGGATTTAAGTCTCTGGGAAGGGATTTGGGAGGTCTCAAGAAGTGGGTTCACTTCATGGGATGTTGTCTGGAAGTAGGGGTGATTACTACTGGGGACCTTAATCTCATATGAAAGAATGAAGTAAGGCTGAAGGGTAGGTAAAGAAGCAGTGACACTCATACAACTAATATGGGGGGGGTGCACTATGATTTGCATGGTGATCCCATTATTTTCTAGCCCAAGCAGGATTAGGATACATCCCTGACACTAGTCCCACCTCAAGAGCTTTTCTGACTTGGCATTGTGAGAGGGCATTGTGGGAGGTGCCACACCAGCAGGAGATCCAGTCCCCTCTCAAAGCCAGCTTCCAGATACCAGGGCCTGCTTTTCTCTTCCTCACAGTCATTGAGAAGCCCACTTTATAGTTTATCTCCAAAGACTCACTCAGGTTGTTCAGTGCTGACACTGCTGTTTTCCCCTTCAACCTGACCCTTTTGTGGTGTGTCTCATTTCCATAAGCTTCACAGGGGACCCAGGAGAGAGAGCTGACTTCATCCTAGCTTCTTCCCTCTCCCTTACCTCCTACATCTAGTCCTGTGTATTCTAACTCAATTAAAATCATATCCCTAGTGACTTTCTTGATCTTGTTGGCTCTTGTGGGGCCAGGTCAGGGTTCAGTTCAGAAACTGCAGATGGAAAGAATAAGGGAGGTGCAATGGAGGTGATGGCCTAGTCTCTGTCTCTTTCCCACTAATGCCTGAATAAGTTGGGAGTCCTCAGGAAAGTGAGAACTTAAGGGAGAAGACAAAAAAGGTATTAGGGAGGGCTGCATGGGGCTGAGGGAACAAGCTGGGTGACTTCAGGGCCTCAGTGCTCCTGTATCACAGAGTCAGAGGAGAAAAAGACACTGCCATAAGCCACCGTGCACCATGGCCATCTCTTGTGGAGTTACGCAGAGGGCAGATGTGTGCTCAGAGAGCTGAAATCTCAGAAGAGCATGGAAACAGAAGCAGAGACCTTTATAAGTAGGAACCAGAGTAGAATTTTCAGGAGCATTCGGAACCAAGGGAGAGATTCAACCTGGGCCCCTCACATGAGCAAAATATGAATCAAATAGCAACAGGATTCAGGTGGTAGCCCCAGGCTGGTGAGAGATTGGGGCACACGGGTCTTACAAATTTTGTGCCTATGTGTAATTTATAGGGAATGGTGCTTCTCAAACTTTCCCTGCTGAAGGACCATTGTTGGTGCTGTTGACTCTTCATCCATCATGGCCCATGGTGTATACTGGTGTGTGTGTGTACCTAAAGCAAGTTCATTTTACCTGTAACTCACCACCCTTTTTCAATCACACTCAGACTTGTCTTTACTCTGCTCAACAAGGCAAGTCTTGTCATTACAGAGGCTCAACAACAATTGCAAAGTTTAAACACTTAGTTCCACCTATGTCCTGGACTGACCACTCCACCTCCCAGCAGATGAAACCAGTGGATAGGGGCAGAGCAAGGGGGATGCTTTCTCCCCCATGGTTCATGGGTCAGCTCCAGTCTGAGAACCACTCTTTGCATAAGACTGACCTTGACTATGAAAGGTCAACATTACTATCTCAGCATTACCTAGTTACACCCCTTCTTCTCAAAAGTATTGCCTTTGCTAAACCAGAGTTGACTTAGCAAATTTCTCAGGCTGATAGAAAACAAGAAACTTAAATCCTGCGAGAGGTCCACAAGAATGTGATGGTCAAATTGCATCTTCTATCAATAGAATGTTTATTTACTTCCATTAAGACAAATGAACATCCTTAAAACAACATAGGTTTACTTGCTTGTAGTTCTGGAAGTCAGAAGTCTGTAAGGAGTCACAAATGCTAACTTTAGGTACTAGCAGAGGTGATTTCTTCTGGAAGCTCCAGGGGAGAAGTCATTCCTGACCACCGCCATCACTCCTTGGCTTCTGGCCACATCACCAGGGTTCTACTTCCCTCATCATACCACTTCCTCCAGCCTTGGCCTTTCTTGCCTCTCTCTGATAAGGACCAGGTAAGGACCCCAGCCTAAAATTCTTGACATGATCACATGTGCAAAGTCTCTTTTGCTGTAAGATCCCAAGTCCCAGGGATCAGATCCTAGGTATCTTTGGAGTGGCCACTATCCACAAAAAGGTCGATTCTAAAGCACATTTTCTTTTGATTTGTCTTCCTACATCCAGCCTAATTCAGTGAAAAGAGGACTTTCACTTCTCAGAGGCTTGTGTTCAAACTCCAGCTCAGATATTTCTTGTGTGTGATCTGAGTCTCAATTAGTTCATCTGTAGAGTGGGGTCCGTCAGCCTCACTGTGAGGAAAAATATAAAAGTATCTTTCAAGACCAGCACTCAGTAGGTGCTTTCACAATGTGAAGCTGCCTTTTTTCTGGATGTAATGCTGCTCCTACTTTATCTGCAAGGAACCTGTGACCTGGGGCTTCTTTCTCAATAGCACTCACAGTATCCATGCTATTGTGATTTCACACACATCTCTCTCCTGTTTGTCTTTTATTCCATGAAACCATCATCCTCCCCCCGCTACCCCAGCCTATGTCCATGGCAACAAAGATACTTTTCCAGCCTTGAACCTCACAGAGCAGGGACCATGAGCAGCACAGGTAGCGACAGTCACACGAAGAGCCACAACCAGACCCGCCTCCTCCCATTTGCTTTGAGGCCAGACATGAAAAGCCTTTTCAGAGAGAAGCAGAGAATTGTCATTAGAGCCTTTCTGCTCTTGATAATGGTTCTGCCAGAACCACAAGGAAAGAGATGTTGATGTGCTATTTATTATAATACACGGAATGCAGGGCAGATATAGTCATGAAAATCATTCTTTGACCAAATCTGCTACTATATTTATGCACGTTTAATTCTGTGTACTATCTAAGTTTTTTCTATTGGTGATATCAAAGAGAAATCATAGCATATTAGCATTCTACAGGAACCCAAGGCCATTTGATCCATCCTCCAAAAAGGCAAATGTATACTGTTCAGTCTCTACTTGCATGTCTCTGGTGATAGTATGCTCACTACCGCTTTCCAGTAAAGTTCTTTTTTGTGAAAACTTGAGGGTGATAAATAATCACACTCCTCTCCTCCTCTTCTATTTTGAATCAGTAATAAAGGGATGGCCATAGATTAGTTTTATTGCTATTAAGGGAATGTTGGCATCCTTGGATGTGAAACCAAAATGGGCTTTCTGTGCCACCCCCAGTATAGAACCAGCTTCCAGTGAATGGTGGGTCTAAAGAACCTCTTGGGAGATCCTGGTTACTCACCCCCTGTCCCCTCTTGGGCACAGAGGGTTGGGAATGAAACCCTGTGATGCCTTGTGAGAGCGGTACATGACCTCTAACTCTACCCAACATGTAGGGACTGGCAGAGGCAGAGTCTCACCACCTCACCAGCTCACTAAATCCTCCTAAGGGCTGGCACCAATCTCAGGCCAAAACCCAATGGCAACTTTCTCTTTCAAACTGCTGAGAGTTCCTGCTGTGTGTGCCCACAGAAACACAGCAGGAGAATGGGCCTCTACCCCATGGAAGTGCCTGAAGACTTTCTTTCATTGAGTCAAAATCCATTTCCATTCAAACCTACCCACACTTGCCGATTCTGCTCTCCATGAAAAGCCAGCACTCTACTCACTCACTGAGCTCGGCAATCAGCACACATCAGCTCAGTCCAGACTCACTGTACTCTCTGGAGCCAATGACTCCATGTCTCCATGTCCACATCTGTGAAATGAGGTGATGATGGTCCCCTCTTTTAGGGACTTACAGTGACATAGTGACATAGCAGTGGAATTTTTAGCCTGACATAGGATAATAGTTTCATAAATAGTTGCTGTTTTTAGTGCCACACAGCAGTGGTATAAACATCACACAACATGTGAGAGCTTAGCCCACCCTGTATGATGACTGCTGGTAGATGCTCTGGGAAATGCAAGCACCAACACCAGCCCCAACTCCACCCCCAACCGTAAACAGTCAGCTGGGGCATGGGGTAAACAAGTGGGCTGATGACCATGGCCATGACACACATCCAAGTGCTCAGCCACTCATATCACTCATTCTTCCCCACTTTCTCCTTGCTCTGGTTTAAGCCCTGAGCTGGGCCCCGAGACCACAAAAGTTAGACTGGCCTAGATTCTTAAGCACCAAAGCAAAGGCTTCCCTGTGTAGTTACAGAATAGAGAGAGAGAAGCTGAGGGTGAGAATGGTGTTGTTGGCCATGCTTCCTGGAAGAGTGGAAATTTGAACTGAGCTTTGAAAGATGGCCACCCCAAAAGGCAGTGGCTTAAGACAACAAATATGTGCTTTTGCTTGGGAGTCTGACAGATAGGCTCTGTTGATCTTGGCTGGAGCATCCCCCTGGCTTAGGGTCAGCTGGTTGTCTGATGATCTAGGATGGCCTGGAGGGAGACAAGCAAGATGTCTTTCACCTCCTTTTAGGAAGGGTCTCCAGGGAGGAACAGAAGTGAGAGCAAGATGCAATGGGTGATCGTTTGGCAAGACTCTGCTTTGTCACATTCGCTGATAAGCTGTCAGCCTCAGAAGCCACTTGGAGGCCAGCAGCAGCAGACAGCCCTGGGTGGTACAGAGACCTCACAAGCCATCAGCCTTTTGACCCAGCAATCGCTCTTCTGGGAATCTACCCAAAGGGAACCTCAATACAAAGAGACACCTGTACTCGAATGTTTACTGAAGCACTATTTATAATTGCAAGGACATGGAAACAACCCAAATGTCCCAAGACAGATGAATGGATGAAAAAAAATGTGGTATATATATATATATATATATATATATATATATATATATATATATACACAATGGAACATTACTCAATTAAAAATGACAAATTTGACGAATTTATGATAACGTGGATGTACCTAGAAGAAATCATATTAGCAGAAATAAGTCAGAGAGAAAAAGACAGAATCCAAATGGTTTCACTAATATATGGGACATAGGAAAAACAAACAAAAGGCCAGGAGGAAAAGTCAAAACAAGCTAACCACCAAACTTAAGAACACAACTAGGGAAGGTGGGGGGGGAGCAGTCGGGGAGGGGAGGTAGTGGGTGAACCCCAGGGAATACAAAGATGTGAAATTTGTATAAAAAGAAATTATTTAATAATTTTTAAAAATGCTGTCACCTGCACAGGAGTGCTGAGGAGAGCCAAGGACAGCTGAGTGAACTTTGGGAGGAGGAAAAGGGGGCTCATCCTCTCTGGTGCCAGTGGAATTTCCTGAGCACCCAAGTGGAGCCAAGGTAACTGTCAGCTCCACTACGATGTCCCCATGTAACCATTGCGAAATGGAGACTCACAGAATGGGAGAGCCTGAATCCAAATGCAGCATGTTGGACACTGAGCCCTGCGTACTTCTGACCTCCTCCTTCCCCTGCCCATCGGCCAGTGAAGAAACAGAGATTGAATCCAGACACTCAGGAGCCAGAACTCTGCCCTGGACCCGCCACCTTCCATGGCTCTTACCCACTTCCTCTCAAGCGTCCCCTTGCTCCAGAGCTTTCTCCTTCACCACCAGCGGGACCCTCCCTGCACTCGCTGCCTTCACTTCAGCAGCCCTATTTGAGTTTAATTGGGTTTGTGCTGAGTTCATGAGTTTGCATAAATTTAATGGGCTCTAAAGAGAAAATAGAGATCTTTCTCGCCAGGTGTTTATTTCCTCCCCAGGTTGCCCCCTCCACACTTGCAGACTCATTTTCAAGTTCCATCTGGTTAATGGGCGCAGGTGAGATGGAGCAGGCACCACAGCCTCCCCCTACCCGGGCCCCCACCTCAGCCCCAGCACACACAGATGTTCCCTACTCCGCAGACAAGAAGACGGGAATGAGACATTTACAGACCAGCTTGGACCCCAAATGAGCCGAGGAGCACCCCACCCCCCAACCCCGGCCCCTTTTGCAAAGGGTGGAAGTCACAGAGCGCACGTGCTAAGGGCTGCCCCATGTACTGGTCTCACCCACTGAGTGACTTGGTAGGGTGTGGATTCTGGAAGCAGCCCACACCCCTGGCTTCTTGGCATGGGGGTGGGGGGTGGGGTGGGGAGGAGTGGGGGAGGTGGGAGGGGGGGCAGGGAGGTGTCCCTCTGTACCTCGGTTTTCTCATCTGAAACTAGGAATAAACACAGTCTGCTGTGAGGCTTCGATGAGCTGACGCTTGTCGTATGCGGAAGAACTCCCGGCTCATAATAAGAACTCAGTAAACACTTGCCAATATGATGACAACGACGATTTCTATTATCCTCACAATTCTGCGAGACAGGCGCTTGCCTCATTTAGAGCTAAGAAAATAGATTTTTAGGGATAAAGCCATTCGTGCCAGATCACTAAGTCAACTAGACAGAATGATCGCTAACAGGGGGGTGGATCTGAACCTTCTCTGCCAGAGAAGTCCCTTCCTTACCCTCCACAGCCACTGCCTCCCTCTCTGCGGACCAGATGTGGGCCTCAGTGCCACATCCAAGCCTCCCTGAGGCAAAAGGAGGAAGGAGTCCCAGGCTGTGTCCTCCACCCCTTTGTTCTCTCCGTCCCCAAGAGGCTGCCCCCTGGTCCGTCCCAGTACAGTGACTCCCACTTGCCTGAGTCAACATGCACTAGACTAAGGACTCTTCACCTGCGGAGGTAAAAGTCATTCTGCCTGGGCTTCAGGGCAGCCTGGGGATAGAAGGGGGCTTGAAGGGGGGGGGGCTTCATTTGCAGCAAGTGGAGAAGGACAAAGGAAACCCCAAGTTGCAGACGCAAAGCACCAGACACACACAAGAGGTTCCAGTGGATGCCCCAAGTGGGTCAGGGATCTGGTGAGTCCGGAGAAAAAGAAAGGGCCACGTGATTGTGCAGGTCCTCCGATGTTGAGAAAAGGTAGTGGGGTTCCCTCCACATGCAGCACGGAGTCACTGGGAGGCTCTAAGCAGATAAGGTGGCATGAGCACAGCCAGGATTTAGAAAGTTCAGTCTGTGGAGATAGATTCGAGGAAGTAGATGTTTGGAGCAAATTAACTCCAGCCAGGGTAGGCAGCACAGGGAGCAGAGCGCACACGGGCCCGCTGCGCCTTCCTGATGGATGTGAGGCCAGGAGGCCGCCAGCCCAGCCTGAGGGCCAGATGCCCCCTGTTGCCTGTCTCTGTTAATCACACATTTCCCATGCAATCACCATCACTGTCTGCTAGTTTCTGCGCTGTGATGGCCGCTTCCCTGTCACAGCAGAGAGCAGAGTGATGGCAGCAAAGATGGGCTGCAAACCCTAAATTCTTTACTTTTGGACCCTCGATAGAAAAAGTACCTGGCTGGGCATGGTGGAACGTGCCTTTAATGGCAGCCAACGAAGCGAAGCAAAGACTAGGAATTGCTTGAGTCTGCGGGTTCGAGAACCCCCCCCCCGGGGCAACATGGCGAGACCTAGTACCAAAAAATAGCTGGGCATGGTGGCATGTGCCTGTAATCCCAGCTACCTGGGAGGCTGAGGCTGGGGATCACTAGAGTCTGCGGTTCCCGGGGCAACATAACGAGACCTAGTCTCAAAAAAAAAAAAGTACCTACTTAGAGGGATTTACTAACATCTTGATCTTAAACACATGATGAAGTTCAGGCTCTGGGCTGAGAGGTGACACTCTGTACCAGGGGTCACACAGTCTGCAAGCACATGAAGGCAGGGGACATGGAGTTTGTGATGATCCCGGAAAAATCAGGAAGGTGACCCTGGCATGCCTGACCCCACACTGCAGTGCCCTCTTGCGCACCATCCTGTCCCCAGCTGTCCAGTCACAGCTGCGGTCAGCCTAGGGACTCAGGCGCCTCTTTGTCAGACAGCGCCTTGCTCTGGTCCCCAAACCAGCATCAAATGACTAATTTAAAACCTAATGCTTCCACCATGTCCACGCCGGCTGCCCCTTCTTCAGCTTATCGCATCCTATTCAAATCCAAAATAAATTATTTCAGCTCTGCAGCCTTTGGATAAAGAAGAAAAATGAAATTAAAAATATAAAAAAGAAGGGAAAGCTTTGAAGGGACAGGCTGCCTGCCTGCCACCCGCCCGCCCCCCACGGCCTGTGGAGCCAGACGTTTCTCTAAGCTCCCGCTGATAACCTCCAGGGAGTGCTGAGCCTTGCAGACAGCAAGGCAGAGGCCTCTGCCAGAACCCAGACCCCCCCCACTCCAGGCAGCAGGACAGGGGTGGGCAAAGCTTGGCGCCCCATGATTACCCTGCACCTCCCTTTTGACACATCGCTGTCTCCACCCCCTCGGGAGGTGACAGGACTGCTGGGGAGGAAGATGGACACTTCAGTGGACAGTTGTTAAATTTTGTCTTTGTTTTGTTTTTGCTTTTTTTTCTTCTGCGACCAGGTCTCACTATTTTGCCCAAGGAACCATAGGCCCATGTTGCCCGGGGTACCCTGGACTCATGCGATCCCC
The DNA here is from genome assembly GCA_004024945.1 of Uropsilus gracilis. NCBI lineage: Eukaryota > Metazoa > Chordata > Mammalia > Eulipotyphla > Talpidae > Uropsilus > Uropsilus gracilis. The sequence goes on along the minus strand of PVHY01005428.1, from coordinate 24,389 downwards.
AGCCTCAGTCTCCCAGGTAGAGGGGATTATAGGCACGTGCCACCACGTCCAGCTATTTTTTGGTACTAGGTCTTGCTATGTTGCCAGGACAGGGTTGTTTGAACCCGCAAACTCAAGCGATTCCTAGTCTCAGCCCTGCTCTAGGCTGCGCTTAAAGGCACGTGCCACCATGCCCGGTGACAGTTGTTCATTTCTTCTTGGAGTATGTGGTTTATGTGCCAGATGCAGGGCTGGGCACTCGACAGACAGAGGTCAACAGTCTAGAGGAGCCCCATTCTCACCCAATGTTCCAAGGCATCACATGCTATCATCTGCTAAGCCCTGTCTCCCACACTCTCACTGGACCCTCCCAGTTATTCTCTGCGTCAAACTGGTGATGACATGGTTAAGAAGCTCATTTGCTAGATGGGAAAATGGGTGTTTGGTGAAATAAAGGTGCTATCAGGCAGGGTGAGAGGCACCTGAGAACCCCCCAATCTGGATTCTGCTATCCAGCACATTAAGACAAAGCATGCTCTATTGCACAAGACCTTTAATGAAAAGGAACTTGAATACAATTAGTGTGTGATAGCAAGAAGGGAAAGAACAGGTAAAATAGTTTCCACATGAAATGCCCAAAGTCATCCATTCCCTCATGGGCAAATGTCCAGGTGGGTTGGCTCAAAGCTGGGCCATGGAGGCGTGAAAACTCACAAGTTGAAGGAATCTTCTGGTGAGGAAACACACGGAAGGGGCAGAGGAGGCCAGGCAAATCCAGGACAAGAAGAGCAAAATCAAAGTACAAATCAAGGTAAAGGCCGCCAATGCAGCTTCCCCATGTCTCTCTCACCCACATCTGCGTCAAGGGTCTCCTGCCGCGGCCCTCCCCTCCCTACCCTAATTGCTGGCACAAGTCCAAGCTAGGGAATCTGGACCATCCTGTTCCCTGGGAACCACCCTGTTACAAGGGAACTTGCCCAAAGTCAAGGTCACAGAGTAGGTGACTGGGTAGAACCAACCAAATACTTCTTCCCTCAGATTTCCTGGCAGTGTGATGGGGGATGGGGGTTTGGGAAAGCCTTTGAACCTTGTTAAGTCTCAAGTGACCCATCTCTGAAATGGGGAGAATATACTGCATCTTGTGGAGTCAATTTGGAAGTTCAAATGGACAGCTACAGGGGTTCCATGTGATGCCTGGCACACAGCACGTTCTGCCGCTCAGCTGCTCGTCATGATGGCACTGAGAAAGAAGGCAGCCTCCCAGTTAGATGCCAGCTGCCTCCAGCTCTGCCTCTGTGGCACAGGAGAGCAAGAGAAGAAAGGCAGCTGGGAGGGTGACCTCCTGGTGGAGGCTCAATCCATAGGCCCCCTTTGAGCTCTATGACCTTGACCTTGAGCAAGTTCAGGAAACTGGGGCTTGGTCCAATCCCTGCTGGAGCTCTGAAAGTCATGTGTCCGTCTGGGTTTGGCTGTTCTGGCTCTGGAGAGGCTTGCTTGTTCATCCTGTACAGGCTGTCTGCTAGAGGTTGCTGGGTATGAGCTCATTAACCCCTGCCTCTGCCTCGGGAGGAAAACCCCTTTGTCTTTGTTTTACTAGGCAGAGATACTGAGCTTGCTCTGAGTTGTATAGTTAGCAGGCGACAGGGTCCAGCTTTGGAAGCAAAACCGGGCTTTCTTATCACCAGGCCTGGAAGGCTGGGACCTGTCACTATTGCCTTGAAATAGGGATGGAAGCTCAGGGAGGTCAGGGACTTGCTCAAGGTCAGGTCCCTAAGCTTCTCTAGTGTGACCCAGTGGGGGGCAGGGCTGGCCTGGCTGGGACCTCAGCTGCCTGTGCGCGTCATGCTTGGTTATGTGAAAAGAAAGGAGGCTGCGTGCATGTTTAGCAGAGTCAACGCTGGTCAAAGACATCACATTGATATTAAATTATGGATCGAGCCAGACTTGAAGCCCACCCCCTCCCCGCAGCCCCACAACAGCCTGTAGCCCACCCCTGGGCCAGCCCTTGACAGCTTGTCAGGAAAGGTTTCTCTGCACTTTGGGTGACTTGCTAATGGGCTGATTAGGCTGCTGGAGTGACTGGGGGGGTGGGGGGGGAGGGCAGTGAAGAAGCACCTTGACTTAACCTCCAAGTCTCTATGAGGAGTTTTCACCTTAGGCCAGTGCATACCCAGGCTCTGTGGTCTGTGTGACCTACTCCCATGCACAGTCATATCTGTCACATAAGGCAGGTGGCCTGGGGTCTGAAAAGACCTGAGCCCCAGCTTTTACTCTGCTCCCACACTTTGCTAGCTGTGCCATGTTGTGCTAGGAACTTGCCTTCTCTGAACTTTGTATCCCATGTGTTATAATAGAACAAGAAGTCCCCTAGCTGAGGTTCTAGGAAGGCACAAGTGAAGCAGGGAGGAACAGCCTGGGGACAAATTTGAGTTTGACTCAGACTTCTTGACTCTAGAGGGGTAAGGAGCCAGCAATTAAAAAATCAACCAAGAAATCGAAACTCCAAAGAAAACTAAAACAAGCAGGATGTGAGCTGATGGTGTCTTCAACTACCCTTTCTGAGCCCAAACTCCAGCCTCTGTCTGAACCCCATCAGATGGGAGGAAGACTACAGACTTGCTGGGAGGTAGGGGGGTGACCCAGGTATAGATAAGGAGTGACTTCAACTGTGCCTTTATTCCGAGCCCAGCTTGGCCACGGGGCTCACAGATCACATAGGTGATAGCAGGGAAATGCTTCTTCCTGGCCATCCAGAAATAAGAGCAGAATTAATACAGTTTCTGCCCGGTCAGCCTCTCTTTTCTCTCACTGGGGAATACTTCTGGTTTGTAAAGTGGGCACGAAAAGCAGGCATGTTTTCTCTGTCTTCCTTCTTAGGAACAAACTTGAACTCAAACCAGGCAGCTCCCCACTGCATCCTGCTATCCAAAACACCTGGGGAACATGTTGGGCGACACATCCTCTAACATTCCTCAAGTTGGGGTCTGTGATCCTAAACCTAAGAGTCAATGAACAGGACCTAACAGCTCCCACACAAATCAATAAGCTGCTTCAGGGACTATGACAACATACTTATTCCCCCCTCCCACCCACCCTTCCACGCACCCATCCATATATCCATGCACCCACCCACCCACACACCCAACCATCCATGTACCCATCCACCCACCATACACCCAACCACCTATCCAACCCATTTACATGCAAGTACTCCCACAAGCACATATTTATGCTCCCATCTTAAACCCACTCTGACATGCAATCTATGCCACATTAATACCATGCCAGAGAAACAAGTACCACCTACCCTCTACACACCCAAACCCTCTCACATCTCCTTCCCTATCTCATTTCTGTGCACCCCAGACCTTCCCCATCCCTCCCAAAAGCTCTCTCCCATGACACCCCCATCTCACCATCATCATCCCTTCCTCCCACACAGACAAACACAGGTCATGTCACAAATCAATTTGGCCCAGTCTGCCAGATTTTTCACTCAGCGCACAGACAGATAACTAACAGGACCATCTTCTCAGCTAATCGGGAAAGAAATCTGGTAGGCTCCATTGCCGTTGATATGCATTTAAATGGCTGCATCTAGGAGGGAAATCTAAATGAGAGCTGAAGAGAGGCTGGGACACTGGGGGAAATCTTGCTGTAATAACTGTATGAGGCAAAGCAAATCAACAGAAAGCTGTACACTCGCTTGGGGAGAAAGAGACACTGGAACACATGTGCTCGGAAACTTATTGGAATCTTCACACTTTTAATATAATGGTATTAGTGTCACGGTTCCTTATGTGTAAACTTCACCAACCGCACGTAACACATGGAGAGAAATTTTCCAGTAAAGGCGATGCTTGGAGGTGGGTGCAGGGAGAGAGGGTGTGTTTGATGATGTCCTTTTGAATCCAGGTGATATCATGCAGTCCCGAAGAACATAAGGAGTCTTCATTTGAAAGAAGAGCAGACCCAATTCAAAGCCGGGCACTGCCAATTAGCTGTTAGATGGCGTTGGGTAGGTTATGCAACTCAGAAATAGCCATGTCATTGTCCATAAAATGGAAATAAGGATGTCTACCGCTCAGAGTGGAAATGAAGATTCAAGACTTGATAGAAAACACTAGGCGAATAATAGGCACTTGGTGCATCTCATTAATAGCCCTGGGTTTGAGTCCTGCCTTGGACACTTAAGTGATTGTACATTACCTAAGCTCCTAGCTCCTCTGGTTGCTCACTGTAAGCCAAGATAATCATCATGGACAGTGATCAACACACGTGAAGTGCTTAGCACAGTGTGCGCCATTCACAGAAGCTTTATCAGCAGCAGCATCCTGGCCTCTGTCAACAGGGCTGAGGTTTATTGAGCATCTATTATGTGGTGCCTTTGTGATAGAAGCAAAGGGGGAGCTTCCCAGACTACACTCCTGGGAGCTGGCCTAAAAAAACTGCTTCTGAGAAATTGATGAGACCATTGGAATAATTTAACCAAGACAAGAGGAGAAGCAGGGAGCCCTGCTTACGACGCACAAAGGCTCAAGGTTATGGGGGAACCTTAATCATCAAGGTTATCAAGGAAAGCAAGATTGTTCAGTAAGGCCAGGCCAGGCCTGGGTGGGGCACAGAGTCCAGCATCAGCTCCATGAGAAAAGTATTTGCAAAGGAACTGAACTATGTTACAGGGGTAACCAGAAAGGTTTTTAGAAACGTTTCCTCTGACAGGAAGTAATGAGGTTCAAGACATTGTCATGGGAGCAGAGGGGTCCTCTGATTCAGGGGGAGATTGTGCTCATCACCCCACCATGACCTTGGTGACCCTGCCAATATGCCTGATCAGAAACAGCCCATCAACGGCTCCTTGTCTCCTTCAAAGTGGAGCCAGCAGGCTCACAGATTCTGGCTAAAGATCCCTCTGGCTGAATATCCACTTGACCACATTTTCTTTTCCTGGAAGCAGCATTCCACCTTCATGTCATCTCCCCCTCCAGGCTGGGGAGAGACCTCAGGATCAGCAGTGCCCTGTTGTAGGGCATATGGATCGTGGCGAGGAGGTATCCTGGGAAAGCTCCAAGGCAGCAAGTGCAGGACCAGGAGGAAGAAGACAAAGCCTTTGTCTGCATCCATCTCTGGCACATTGAGTAAGCAGGGGCCAGGTGAAGGTAGGGGCAGAGGGCAGGAAGCAGCCAGATCCTGTGGGTTTCCGGGAGTCATCATCAGGACACTGGATTTTCTGGAGTGTGATGAGAAACCAGAGCAGGATTCCAGGGGAGAAGCCCGAGGAGGTGCTGATTTCTATTTTTAAAATCTCCCTGTGGCTTTGGCAAGGATAACCTCTCTCAGGGATGTTGAGGGGAGCGGGGGGGGGGGGTAAGTGAACAGCTGCACAGAAACCCAAGTAACTCAGAGTGTTGACGAGGGTAGCAGAGATGCAACGTGATCAGACTTGCATTCTGTTTTAAAATAGAGCCAATACGGTTTACTGATAATATATGGGTTTTGATAGCAACAGAGAATTTTAAGGACAATTCTAAGGTCTGTGACTCAGGCAACTTATTTCCCAGGAAATAAACCAGGTTGGAAAATGCTAGAGGGGGAGGTGGAGGTCAGTTGTGAGATTGGAGAGGACACAAGTAGAGAGGTGGCAAGTGTCAGAGGTGACAAGTGTCAGAAGTGACACTGAGGTGACCAATGGGAAGCATGGAGACAGAGCAGCCAAGAGGGTGGAGTTGGGGCAAGCGGACTGGTTGTTTGCCTATGTCCTTTGCCTGGTGCGATGTGATGCAACAGCTCCTCCAAAAACGTTCACTTCTTCTGTAAAAGTTCTGTGTGTCACAGCAGTGACATGCAAATGTATGGATTTGCATTGGCAGGGACAACAAGGAGGCAGAGCCATCCTCTCTCGGTGCATGACAGGAAGACTTCTTCTGAAAATAGAAACCAAAAACAAATCCAAGAACAAGAATTTGTGAGACAGGAAATCCAAGTCAGAGATGGTGGCAAAACTGTCAGCATCCAAGGGATCCGCAGAAATTTGGAGATGTTTGGATGCCTGCAGAGTCTGGAGCGAAGATCTGAGTCAGAGTTAGTAGATCTCAATCGGCCAACAAGTCCCATACTCGTAGTTGTAACACGACTATATCTATAAAAGATGACCGAGAGGAAAATGTATCAAGGTTACGAGGTGATTGTACGATTAAAGGCAATCTTTTTCTCTTCCTCACTTTTCTCTAAAGGTTCTGAATATCAATGGTCAATAGACTTTATAATTAGTAGAAGTGTATTAGAAGCAAAAGTCACAAAGTAGTTTCCCATCAATGTCTTCATTTCTCCTGGTAGGGATCGAAAGTCTGAATGGCAGGACAGATTCCTCTCAACAATGCCCCTCTTGGCAGAACTGAAGCTCGACAGTGGCCATCAGAGTCAGGGTGTCTGACACCGCTGACACCCATGTACCGTTGATCGCTGCTGTCTTAGCCAGGCCTCCCTCCTCCGCTGTTCAGGCCCTTGTCTGAGACATCAGCACAGGAGCGCTGGCTGACCTACCAGATCTCACCTTGGAGAGTCCATGTCAAGGTGGAAGCACCTGAGACTGAGACCTTTTCTTTTCTTTTTAATTTTCATACAACACTGGTCCTATTTGCATGGTCATTAGTCCCTTTATGGTCCTCCCTATAGCTCCCTCCTTCGCCCTCCCCCCTCGCCCTTCTGGTTACTCCAACTCCTCTCTCCCTGGAGTCGTTGGCTGCTGCTTGGCTCACTGATCTCTTTTTCCTGGAATACCATCCTCTCTTCTCAGGTGAGAACCTGTGCTCCCAGAATGCAGCAGTCTAGGCTGCTGGGATCTCCAGAGTTTTCTCTCAGGCAGCAGCCAGGCCTTGCACCAGGAACTTCTAACAGGGCGGGCGTGTGGTGTGGTTCTCCAGTCTCTTCCTTGCTGCACTTCCTACGGTGGAGGTGACGGTAATGTTGGCTGTCTCATTGCTGGTGTCTGTCCCTTGGTGCTGCTTCTGCCCTGTATAGTTCTGGTATCCTGGGTTAGGAACCCAACTCCCAATCACTGGCAGTGGAGAAGTTCCCTAGTGGGGACAGCCCTGGGACCTTTTCTGAGCTGAGTCTGTCTTCCTGAAAGTTCATAAGCCCTCCCAGCGTCTCGTCCCTAGAAACTGAGTTATGCCTGCTCTTCATATCTCCTTTTTTCACTGTAATATCACGTCTAACATTTATGGAGCATTTCCTTGGGTCAGACATTATTTCCAGAGTTTTCTATATACTAACTCAATCCTCACCACCATCCCAGAAGGAGGTGTTACCCTGCTCCTCATCAGAGATATAAATGACACAAAGTGAACAGTCTTGTCCAAGACCCTTGCAAATCAAGTGGCAAAGGCAGGAGTTGGTACAGTATGTGTCTATACCACCTTCTCCAGCCTCTCGAGTGGTCCTGGGGTCCTGCTGTGGGCCAAGTTCTCAGATACAGGTACAGAGACCGACCAGCAGGCACCCATCTTCAGAGAGCCTGGGGTTGCTACAGGTAAATGAAGCCAGCGCTACACACACTTCACTGACTTTCTTATATGGGCACTTGAGCAAGTGATTTTCCCTTTGTTCTAAGGATCCTCTTCTGCAAAAGGACTAAAAATAATATGTGCCTTGGGGGAATATTGGGAGGACTGGCTGAGTTAAAACAGTAAGGCACTTAGAAGAGTAACTGGCACATAAATGCTCAACTACTGTCATTATAATTAACTAATATTATAATTACTATCTTATTAACAATAATATTGGTATTATTCATTATAGTATTTAGTGTAGTTATATATAATTAATTATTGTTGTTGTTGAATATTATAAGACAGCTCTTCCCAAGAGGTCTTCAAGAGGTGCTGAGTCCTGGAGGAAGAGGAGGCCTTTTCCTACAGAGGAAGCAACAAAGCAAGAGCTTGGGCTTTGCAGGTCATGGAGACAATGGGCAGAGGCCTTCAGGTTTAAATGCTGAAACAGCAAGGTCCCACCCCCTCACAGGCACTTAAGCACAGAGTGTTTTCCTTCCACTGCTGACCTGTACAAACCACCCTAATCTGCCACCCCAGAGTGGGCAGCCCACGGAAGACTTTCTAGGTTTTAGCTCTGTTTAGCACCAGAAGAGAGGTAACTTCCGCTTCAAAGAGAAAAGGCATTTGAAAGGCTTAGGAATGGGCTTATGAGCCTTCTTAGACATCAAACATGCCTTACAAAGCAACATTTTGATGAGTTAAGTGCAAATGAATCAGAAACACAGGGATTAAATTTCCCTTGAAATACACATAGGTTTAAAGATTAAGGGGAAATTGTCTGGCAAAACGTGTTTTGGGTTAAACACTGCAAAGTAGTTCAAGTAGGTTCCTGTCTGCCATTTTCCCTCTATTATTAATGTAAATAGCAACAATAATAATGGCATCAACACTGCTTGATAGTCTTTTAGCTCACTCTGAGCCTATGGGAGGCTTCCAGGTAGATGCATAAAAAATTAAAGCATAATGATAGAAATAGAAACCCAAACAGAGGCCCACAACTGGCAGCCATCCATTAAGCCAGCTACCCAGGCTGCGTTTTGACCAAGACCATGGGTAGAAGCAGGAGGTATCACTTCTAGGCCTGAACCATGAACACCTCCCCATTCAGCTGGATATAAACTCTTAAGATAACCTTGGAGGTGATATCGGGTCAAAATGGGCAGAAATCGCCAATCAACAAGTCACATTTACAATGCAGTTTCTGCCACCCTGGTTCCCTAATGTTCGTACCACCCGCACATAGCAGTTGCCACTCAAACTGCAGTTTAACAACAGAGTTTATTTACAAGAGAATATCAACAGGGAACACAAAAAGTCATAAAGCCACAAGTGGCCAGTTATCTTACCCCAGTTACCATTCAAAGTCCCAGTGGTCCCAAAGACACATGTCCAAGATGGTGCCCCTTTGCCCCTCCAAACCTGAGGGCACTGTGCAAAGTCCAGTCTTTCTCCCAGTGTCTTCTCTTTTCTTTTTTCTCCAGTGTTCCACGCTGCTCCACTTCTCCAAGGCTCTTCAAACTTCTTTCACAATTGTTGATGCACAAATCAGCTTTCCAAATCCCTGGCCATCTCCAGATACCAGCTCACTAAGCCACCTTGCTGCGGTGCCACACTCTCCACACCAGTCACTCTTCTGCCAGCCACCATGGCTCCTTGCCAACACCAGCTCACTGCTTTCATGGGGCTTCTGCCCAATCTGGTCACTCAGGCTACTCTTTACCCCCTGCCATTCTCATTTCTCCTCTCCCCAAAAGTCTGTCTCTCTAGTCTCTGTTGCTTTCCTTTTTATCCATTTTTTTTTTCTTTCTCCTAAAAGCCAAAGGCTTCCATTTCCCCTTACATACCCTCTAGGTGATACATTCTCCCTTCTGGGTCCACACCTGGAATTTGCAACTAAGTAAAATTACTCTTTCTGTTTAGGCCTCTTTTACCTCTGTGTTTTTGACACAGTTAATGTCATCAATGCCTAAATTTTAATACTGTCCATATTAGGGTTCCGGCTTCAGCAGGAGTGTTGGAGAGGCCAGACATTGCCAGCCGACTTCCTTTCAGACAAATAACCTCTCCTGTGTGAAACCATGAAGGCTTCAGGACCGCTTCTTAAGGCAGTTAGTGCCCCTTGAACCAAGACAGAGAGACAAAAACCCAGATAAGATATTTGGATCATGAATCAGCACATCTGAATCTAGTCTCTGGTCCAAACCTGCTGTATTGAGCTGGACAAGGTCTCTTCCCCCTGGGAGAAAGTCCCATGGGTCTGTTTCCTTCTCTGTAAAATGAGATTAGATTAGGTGGCTGCTGAAGTCTAGCCATAGTGTTTAAGATTGAATGATTCTAAATAACAAATTTCAAATTGAATTCTATTCTAGTCAACAAAGGCTTATTAAACCTTACTATTTGTCAGGCATAGGGACTGCAAAGATAAATTAGTCCAGACATTTAGAGTTTAAGTTTGAAAATAAATGGCTGTAATACACAACAGCAGAAAGTCAATGGGTAGATGAATGATGAGTGAATGAGTGAATGAGTGAATGAGTGAGTGAGTGAGTGAGTGAGTGAGTGAGTGAGTGAGTGAGTGAGTGAGTGAGTGAGTGAGTGAGTGAATGAATGGAAGGTAGCAGATTCAGCTGTGCCTGGGAGTCTAAATGAAATTCATTAGGAGAGGGTAACATTTGAACTTGGTTTGGAGAGAAGGCTACCAGTTGGCCAGGTAGGGAGACCTGTTCCAGATAGATCCAAGTGAAACTGGGTGCCCCTCCCTGACCCTTGGGTTGTGGGGGTTGGCCCCGCCCCCTGACCCACCCCCTTAGGGGTGTGGCAGTTAAAAAACTGGGGGAGGAAGCAGCTGAGGGGGGATTTGTAGGAGAAGCAGAGAGAGGAGGTTGGGACAACGTGAAGCTGAGAGCTCAGAGGTTTTGGCACCTAGAGGAGGATGCCAGAGCCTTCCCAGGCAATTGAGCATTAGGTCCTGAAGTGAGAAACCATGTGAGGGTGAAGGAGTGGCGACCCGGAGGAAGTGCTGAGCCAACGTGCAGCCCGGAGAGACCCTCGAGTGCCTACTTCTGATGTTTGGAGGGACAAAGGGGCATCATTTGGACTGTGTTTAGGACTGTTGTACTAAAGGGTGACCAGAGTAAGATAACTGCCCATTTGTGGCTTTAAAAAGAAACTTTTCATTGTTTTGGTTAACTTTCCTTGTTAATAGTTTTCTTGGTTAACTTTCCTTATCAATAAAATCCTGTTAAACTGCATTTTGAGTGGCAACTGCTACACACGGGTGATAGAGACCTGGGGCTTATAAATTGGAGGGTGGTTTTGGACCTCCCTTTCAACTTGATTTCCCAAGGACCTAAGAGCTAAAATGGCTCTTACTTCATAGGCGAGAAGCTGAGACCCAAAGGAGTGAGACACATTGCTGATCAGCAGCAAACTGGGGAGTCAGAAAAAAAAATTCTCTGGGATTTCAGTCTTGGGTCAGAAATTTTGTAAGTAAAAATCTAAAATAACAAATCTGAGATCCAGAGGGTTGGATCAGCTCCCCCCAGTTGCTCCCACTGGCCCTGCTGGTCCACACCACCAGAGGCTGCACCCGTCACTCTGTCCACTTCTCGTGATTTTAATATCTGCCCCTCCATTTTACTTTGTACAGGCATTTGACCCCAATATTTCATGGTAAGGAGGAAATTCAGCCCACAACTACAGTCCAGTCACTTGTTCCTCCTCCAAGTCCCAGTTGAAGCTGGGACCCCAATATGGGCAGTGTTAAAATTTAGGCACTGATGCCATTAGCTGTGTCTGAAAAACACAGGGACAGAAGAGGCCTAAACAGGAAGGGTGCTTTTACTCTGTTGCAAATCCCAGGTGGAGAAGAGAGAATGTATCAGCTAGAGACTGTGTAGAGGGAAATTGGAGACTTTGGTTTTTAGGGGAAAAAAAGAGATAAAAAGGAGCAGAGACTAGAATGGCAGGTGGATAAAGGGTAGCCTGAGTTACCAGGCTGGGCAGAAGCTTCCCCCACCCCCTCCCCGAAGAGTGAGCTGGTGGTTACAAGGAGCCATGGCAGCAGAAGAGTAGCTGGTGTGGAGAGTGTGGCACCACGGCAAGGTGGCATAGTGAGCTGGTACCTCGAGATGACCAGGGATTTGGAAAGCTGATTTGTGCATCAGCAATTGTGGGGAAAGTTTGAAGTACCTTGAAGAAGTGGAGCAGCTCACAACACTGGAGAGAGAAGAAGAAAAGAGAAGATGCTGCAGAAGACTGGACTTTGCAGAGTGCCTGCCTCAGATTTGGAGGAGCAAAGGGGCACCATCTTGGACATGTCTTTGGGAACTTTGGGACTGAGAATGGTGACTGGGGTAAGATCACTGACCACTTGTGGGTTTAAGGACTTTTTGTTTTCCCTGTTAATATTCCCTTGTAAATAAACCCTGTTGTTAAACTGCATTTTTTGACTAGCAAATGCTACACGCGAGTGGTACGAACCAGAGGGAACCTGAGTGGCAGAAGCCACATTATAAATGCGACTTGTTGGTTGGAGGCTTCTGCCCTTTTTGACCTGATTTCACAATGACTCATAATACCAACGATGTCACCAACACGTTGATACAGGAACAAACCCCGGCCAGAGCAGGGTACCCGCAGCTAGGACCTTCTCCCTCAGGCAGGCCTGTCTGAGACGCCCCTTGAAGGAGACCAGGGTTTCCTGGGGAGAGAGAGCTCTAGCCCCACATACTGCTCTGAAGAAATTCCCCAAACTGGAGAGTGGATGTCTCATAGGGCTCCTGCAAGCTGGCCAGATCCACCTCCCAGTCACAGACTTCCGCTCCCATTGTCCTTAGAGCGGAAGGAGCGAGGCATTCTCTAGGGTCTCCTGAATAAGGCATCCACCTGAACCTAATCACCTCCCAGAGCCAACCAACACCCCCGCTCCTACCCCATCACATCACATTAGGATTTCAACCTATTTCCCTCTACAGAGAGAACACAAGCGTTCAGACCAGCACAGGACATATTTGATTTCTAGGGCTGATTGTTGTGCAGCCCTCCCAGGCCTGGTAGGTTCATTATCAATTCCCAGAGATGAAGAGACTTCTGGAGACCTCTGCAGATTTTCACAGGTTTTGATGCTGAGTCAGGAGATAGACGGGCAGGTAGGGAGGTAATGGCTAGGGGCACCCTAGTCTCATTTTTCATGCCTTTTTAGCCCTGGTTTCTGGACACAGGTATGCAGATTTACATATGCACTGCACCCCGTGCTCTCTACCCAGGTGTGATCATCAAAGGTACAGTGCCCAATGCCCCTAGGCTCCAGCCTGGCCTCTGCAGAACCTGGAGTGCAAGACCACAGGTGTCTAAAATTCCTGAGCTGCTTCATTTATCCTACACTGATGTCAAATTGCCACAATCAGTGGTTTAAACAGTACAGATTTTTTTGTCCTTCTGTTCTGTAAGGGAGGAGTCCATAAAGGTGTCCCAGGGTACAAATCCAGGTGTAGGCAGACTGTATGCTTTCTGGAAGATTCATTCTGGAAATCCATTTCCTTGGAGGCACCAGCTTCTGGTGTCATATCTGAGTGCCTAGAACAACACTCTGTGTAAAGTAGGCACTCCTGTCAAGCTTCCAGAGGTTCCTGCACCCCTCTGCTGGCAGCTCTTTGCCTCCATATACAAAAGCAGCAATGGCAGGTTGAGAGCTTCTGGGCTTCACTCTGATCTCCACCACCTCCCCTGCCCCTTTCAAGGATCCTTCCCAATATACTGTTTGTTAATTTGCATTATAATGGCCTTCATGTTTGGGTTATCCCTTTATGAGGACAAGATGGCACCCCATTATCAAGGATCAAGTCAGAGACTAGGGCTGGTTGCGCCAGTTCTTCCCCCTCCCTGTGCTTTCTGCCTGTACCATGAGATTCTGATTATTTTTTTTTCTTACCTAAAAGACAATCTGTTTCCCTATTCCTTGAATCTGGACCAGATCATAATTTTCCTCCATCCTATGGATACCAAAGTTAATACAGACTAGTTCTAGCCCTGAGTCACAAGGGATCCTGTGTATTTCCACTCCCTAACCCTCTGCAATTGTCATGAGAATGTGCCTGAGCTACCCTGATGGAGGATGAGATGCCTTGTAGCACCATCACTTCTGTGGCCTCTGGTGACAGTCAACCAACCATTAGACATGTGCGTGTGCCCAGCTCAGATAAGAAGAAACACAGAGCTGAGCCCCAACTAAGGCAACAACCCCAACTGCATGAGCTAAATAAATGCATACTGTATTATGCCACTGAATTGTTGTTGTTGTTGGCAATAGGTAAGTGATATCCACATTCCTGCTATAAGGAGAGCTAGGAAAACAGTATCTGGTATTCTCTGACTCAATGAGGGGAAAAATGACTCCAGAGTAGGGAACTAGCAACATCTGCCAGTGAAAGACGAAGATGATGCCAGGGGTTTATCTAATTCTTCAAAAGGGCTTGGCTAGTGGGCAAAGGGTTAATCAGGAAGGAGATCAAAGTAGCCTGGTCTTTATTCATCCAAGATCAGGCCTTACCTGGTGGAGTTGTGATGATAAATACATCAAGGACTATCATCAGCAAGACAGTTGCAAAATCAGGGGACAACTTGCTGTAATACAGAATTCATGAACCTCATAAATAGTCTTTATAAAGGTGCTTCTCCCAGGCCACCTCAGTTGAATCTGGACATTCACATCCTACCTAATACATGGTCTATTCTTGAGTTGAACTTGCATACCTCACAAAGAGTCCTTACCCAACCCATCCCAGGGCACAGTTCAAGCCTAACCCCATAGTGACAGTGAAATTAACTCCTATCTTTGACTGGCTCTCCCATAATCCTTTGTGTTTGTGCTGCATTTTCTATCTCCAGACAAATTTCATTGTCTCTGGGAACCTTTCTCTCCACAGGAGAGAGATAGTTGCCCTAATCTCAGATGAGAACACTAAGGGCTGAGAGGTTCTCCCTGCTCAAGATGTTGAACAACATGGGGAGAAAGCTCTTGCTCTTTCTGCTTGGAATGTTTTCTTGTCAATAACTCATTCATATTTTTCTCCTTCACTTAATTTAGGTCTTTACTCAACCTCAAGGGGAACTTCCTGAGCCATTCTTTCGAAACTATACCTACCTGTCTTTCCCTCACTGTTTTACTTTTGTCAATAAATCTTGTCACCACTGGACATGGTGCCATGTATTTTTAAATTAAATTTAATAAAGCTCCTAGAAAACAATTCAAGTTCTCTACAGGCAAGAATTCCTTTAGCATATATTCCCAGTGTCTATGACAGCAACTGATACATGACTAAATCTTTGTTGGAGAAATGATGGATGGATAAATAGACTGGGTTGATCTACCATCCCACACCTGTGGAGGCACAGAGCCCTTTGGAATCACCTGGACTCAACTAATACTGACTTCTACTCTGTTCACGGAACATGTCCCTTTCACTCATGTTCTACCTCTACCCCACCCACACACACATCCCAATCTAACAAGAAACTCAAATCCTTCCAAGCTGTCAAGAGAAACTTCTCTCACACACAAAACATTTCTGTCCATAGTCAATTTTACTGATCTTTTAAAGAGGCAGCTAGAGAAGGAATTTGCACCAGGTAAATACAATTTCATATCAAACAGCAGACATTACGGTTATTAATATGTCCTCTAATCCTACCACCCTCAGAGAATTTTTTACCAGCCACTTTGCCAGTCCCCAGTCCCTCTCACTACTTCAAGCTCCCATCCTCCTTACCGCCTCTCCTTCCCTTCCCTTCCCTCTCAACTCTCTCTTCTAGCTAGAATAAAACACTAGAGCATTCTTTCAGTGCTTTACCTGATACAACCTCTAAGGCCCATGAGGTATTTTAATAAACAGAGACAAGATCTTCCCCAAAAGAAACATAGTTGCCTCCTTATTTCTAAGCATTTTGCTCTTAAATATTTAGAGGAGACTCAGAGCTCATTGAGGCAGAAACACAAAACAAGGGAGTGCCAACTACCCTCTCAGGTCCACCATTCATTACCAGAATTAAACCTCCCAGACTCAGCATGGCACATTCTCCATTCTGGAAATGTGATACCTGAGACTCAAGGAGGATGTAACTACCTAAAGTCTTCAAACAAGCAAGTGATTGAACACAATTCCCATCCAGACCCAAGTTCTAATGATGGCAGGGCTGTTCTGCCTGTTACTTGGCTTGGAAGGTAAGTTCATAAAGTCACTTCGTGATGAGATCAGAGGGGGAGAGATGTGTCTCCTGACCTCTGCTCCAAACCTTAGATCACTTTGAGATTTGCCAAGAGCAGGTCAAAATCAGCTTTTCCTATTTCTCCTCAGCTGACTTCAGTAAGTGGCACTCAAGCCAGAACTCAGGAATCCTCCTAAAGTTGCCTGCTCCTCATTTCTTCCATCCAATATCCATTTACGCTCCCTAAATCACTCGACCCCATCCTCACCCTCCTTGCCAAAGTCCTGGCCAGCACATGCCACCTCTCCCCTCACTTGTCCTCCCACTTGAGGGTGGCTTCGTCCAATCTACCCTCAACCCAACTGTTGCCAATGCAATCTCAGCAAACACACATCTGTCATATTGCTCCACTCTCTTGCAATTCATCCATGGTTCCCCATTGCCTTAGGGAGAAAGGAGAAAATCCCTCATTGTGGTCCATAGTCCTTCAAGACATGACCCTGTAAAGTCCCCACCTCAGCCCCCTTGTAGTCCAGTCAAGGTGAACAGTAGGTGGTTCTTCTTCACTCCTTCTCTTCACCCTTTGTACACACAATTCTTTCTGCCTACAGATATAGCTCTTCCTTTGTGGCTTGGTTCAGCAGTTACCTGCCCCAGTCACACTATCCCCTACCCAGCTCCATCTTCCAGATTCCATAGCAGCGGGCAGCGATGCTTGTTCTAATATGGTCTCTAATGCACTGGACTTCAACACTTGGCTTCACTTTTCCAGCTGCCCCACTAAACATGGCTTCCTAGGAGGCAGGGACTCTGAGTTTTCACACTGCCTTCTTGTTTCATGGGTGCTGAGTCCCATGGGTGTGAGGACTTGGTGACTATCTGGTGAAAGATTTGTTTCCCTTCTGCCACTAACTGACATATAGAACAAATTGCCCCATCACCTCCAACTACCCTGCATTCTGTTGGTTATTTTCTTATGGAAAGATTCTCCATGAAAGTGGTATAGGGTAATGAAGCAGTTGAAAATTATATTGGCGCCAAAATACCCTGGTGGGTGGGGTGTGAGGGAAAGATGCTCAAGAAGAAGCGAGAAGTGCCAAAAGGCAGATAAAAGGGAGGAGTGAGGAGAAAGAAAAAAAAAAAAAAAGGAAAGAGAGGAGGATATGAGAATAGTGAACTGAGAGAACATGCCCATGTGGCCTGGCCAGGGTAAGCCCCTGGAAAAGTGAGCTGGAGGTGGAAAGGAGCCCATGGTGGCTGGTGGAAGAGTAGCCAGTGTGGAGAGTGTGACTCTGCAGCAAGATATGCAGAGTCTATGTAGTCTATGCAGGCATAGAAAGCTGGTACCTGGAGATGTCCAGGGATTTGGAAAGCTGATTTGTGCATCAGCAATTGTGGAAGAAATTTGAAGAGCCTTGGAGAAGCAGAGTAGCATGGAACACTGGGGAAGAAGGGAAGAATAGACTCCAGAGAAAGACTGGACTTTACCAAAGTGCCTACCTCTGAGGGGCACCATCTTGGACATGTGTCTTTGGAAGCTTTGGGACTGAAAATGGTAACTGGGATAAGATAACTGGCCATTTGTAGCTTTGAGGACTTGTTTTTCCTGGTTAATTTCCCTTGTTAATAAAACCCTATTGCTTGTTCTGCTTTTATTTGGTCAAACCTACGTGCAGGTGATATGGACCTGTGGTTTGTTGGTTAGAGGTTTCTGCCCCTTTTAGGTAAGATTTCAAAAGGAAGAAGAGCATTGCAATAAAGTTGCAGGCGCCCAAAGCCTTTTAAGTATGGATAGTTTTTTCCCAATTATTCGTGGGAAATGACAGACTGATACGAAATGTTTCAGTCCACCTTTCTCTGGAAGATGGACAAATCTCCCAGCAAGAAAAGCATGCTTTGACATAACCCTCCCCTCCCAACCTAAACCAGTCCCACAGGCAGACAGATGTCTTCATTCTCAACTCATTCAGACAGCCATTGATTTCTTTCATGTGCATTCACTGAGCACATACTATGTACTGAGTCCCACAAAGTAGGGAGAGAAAGTGACTTACTCAAGGTCACAGACCAGTAAATGGCAAGCCCAGACACAATCAGAAAAAAAAAAAAAGTATTTCATTTTCTTTGAATCCCCTGGTTCTTGGAGGCAGTTTGCTTTAGAGCAAAGATCTCCTGCAAAACTGGTCGATGGATCTGAAGGGAGACATACACTTTAAAATAATAAACCAGAAACCATTTATAAGGAAAGAAAAACTGAAGGGCAGAAAGTAATGAATCACCATTGCAAGTCGGCACAAAAAGAAAAATTAGTTCATAAAAATGCAGTTGGATAAATAATAGGTTATTTCATCATGTAAATATATCCCAAAAATAACTTCATTGAAACGAAAACATCTATCGCAGCCTAAACTATTCATCACACTAACGTACATCTAGAATCCTAACAAATTTATGAAAATGTTATATTCTGTAATCTTCTCGATCCAATGCAAATAAATAGCTGTGCTTCAACTGTCTCGTTACGAAATGATTAATCACATCTGCCAAAAGCCGCCAGAAGCTAATTTTGATTTCTCACGAGGTGGGTGGCATTTGGGGGAGTCTCCAAGGACTGTATCTCTGAGGATAAGACCTTCTGGAAAGAAGAGCGCATCCCTCTGGCTCCCCCAATCTGGGCCAACCTGGGGAAGAATCATCTTTATCACTTTTAAGCTGACTGTAGCTTTTTCCAGCCAAAGAAATTCAAGAGCTTCTTATTGGATAGAAGAAGTCAGGAGAGGAGGGAGGGAAATTAATATTCACTGTTGTCATCTTTTATCCTCACAACACCCCAAAAGATGAGCTATTATCATTGAGCACAGAGGATGAAATTACTGCCCAAGTTTCCCAGAACCCCTGAGAGGTGGGCTTAACAGTCAGAGACCTCTTTATCAGTCTGCCCAGAAATGTTCTCTCAGTTTAAAAGGCCGTGTCCTGAAGCCCCCTCTCTGCTTGGCAATCCCAGTCGGCTGTCACCACCCCAGTACCTCAAAGGTGGTTTAGCTGATTTCAAAGCCCATGCTCTGTACGATCAGTCTCCACTTACCATCGACAATAGGTTCTTGAAAACTGTGATTCTGAGTATAATGAAGATAGGTGCTGGAATCATGATTTGTCAGTCTAGGGTTTTTTTTCGTCAATATTGTCAGGAAACCACATTGAATGAAAACAAGACCCCTGATGGCCCCCTAGAGATCTCAGAGGCCATATATGGTGGCAAGAAGCGTTTCTACTTGGAGACAGGACAGAGCTTGGGTCCACCTAGACCTTGATTCTAGATGCTTAGAGCCCTTGGGTAATAATGTGTGACCTCAGGCCTTTGTTTCCCCCTGTAATACAGAGAAGGAAGTGAAGCTCTCTAGGGGGTTTGATACCTTCCTCCAACTCTAACATCCTCCCCACCCCCACCCCACCCCAGCCTCACTGCATTCCACCTGGCCTAGGTTCCTGGCCCCATGGACCTAAGATTAGACCTAAGAATAGAAGCATTAAAACCCTGTCCATCTCTACTTAAAATGCCTCTTCAATTACCTTTATAATTAGTAAAAAAAAAAAAATCTTTACATTTTCCTTTAGAATCCCTGTTCCATTTTTTAAAGAGTTTATTTTGGAAGAGAAGCTGGTTCCTATAAGAAAAAAATTAAAGTTTCTGGCAGAAACTGAATTTTCTAACTGTGAGCTCTTTCAAAGGCAAGAAGGCAGTCTGTGGCAGGGTGGTTGCTAAGGAGACAATTGTATTTAAATTATCAGTTCACAATAGACCCTACAAAGATATTGATTGGAAGTGAGAGGGTAAAATTATTTTCTTCAGACTAGGGGAAAACTGAAGGTCTGGCTAGGGTTTTGCCCTTCCTAAGGAGTAGAGGCAGAAAGATCTTACTGTTTCTCTTTGCCTAACTGGAGATGCTAAGAACTAAAGAAAAGATACTTTATATTCTTCATAATACTCTCCCTCAAGTTAGCTGAAACTAAAAGAAATGCATAGCATGAGAAGGGAAATTTAATGGATTCACTAGAAAGGAATGGCTCACAATGCTGACACCAACGCACATGAGAAACTAATCACGCCACACGCTCCTACTACTTGCTACCTATGAGGGCTTTCCTTTAAGCAAATCCCAGTGTTAGCATGTTGAAGGCTTACAATGACCCAGCACAGTTATTATTATTGTTACCTTCATTTCATGGAAAGGGAAATTGAAAAGAAATTAAACACATGGCTCATACACTCACAGACAGCACATGATGTCTCTGAACTAGAAACTCAGGCATAGTCTGACACAAGAATCACATCACCATATCCATGAGGCTGCCTCTCCAAGGCTGTGAGACCATGTGGGCATTAAGAGCCCTAGACCTGTGGATAAATACCATAAAGATATCTACAGTAGCAATGAAAATATACATATTGCTCAAGCCTGGGGAGAAAACCAGGATTTGATAAAGACATGTGACAATATTTCAGGACTAGTGATTAAAATGAGCACTTTGTACAGAGATGTTATTCCAATCTCTTCAATCTCATAAGAAGGAATGTCATTTGCATCTACCGTTTGGGACAGGGAGTCCTTGATAGCAAAAGCTCAGACTCCCTCTCTAAGTTAGCTAAGGGAAGGGAACTGCTAATCAGCCTCAGGGAAGCTAAGCAGGAATGTTCTGGAAAGCAGGAATGTTAAGGCTACCTAAGGATGATACAGGCCATATGATTTCTCCTTCTGTGCTTGCTCGCTCTCTCTCCCTGTACTTATTCGCGCTCTCTCTCTGTGCTTGCTTGCTCTCTCTCTCTGTGCTCGCTCTCTCTGTGCTCGCTTTCTCTCTGTGCTCGCTCTCTCTCTGTGCTCGCTCTCTCTGTGCTTTCTCTCTCTCTCTCTGTACAAATTAGGTCAAGAAAGAATTGACCACTGACCACTTGACCCACAGGAAGACCATAACTATAGTCCAAACTCCTATGAGGTCTTGTAAAGAGGGATAGAGGTTGAGGGAAAGAGCCTCTGCAGCCACCTTTTATTTAACATTTATGTTAGATAGTGAAACAGTAGGAGTTGAACCAGGGTACCTGCAATACACACCAGAGATTTCATGTGTGTGTGATTTTTAACATTTTTTTCAAATTCATTTTCTGGCAGTTTTTTTTAATGGCATAAAAGGGGTCTCCATTACCCTTCAAGTTATCCATATAGAGGAAATGAGTCAATAGAGTCTATCTTAATGAATAGAAATTTAGATCTAGTATATAAAGTTCCATGGGTAACAAACAGGAGAACTCATGGTTTATGGCAGTAAATATGGGAGGTAACTTAATGATTTCTGAGATTTTACTTGCCTCTCATGACAATGACACATTTTAAGAGTAATTGTATTTTGTAGAAAAAGTTCCTCAATTTTGAGTTTGTTGGACTATCTCTAATTAAAATGAAGTTACATATTTTTATAATCACATAGAGGTGATATGCCCTTCTCAGTGAAAACTTTCAGGAAATACATGATGCTATTATTTGTTACTGTCCGTATATAGTGATGTACATATATTATTACTGGTGAAGTCAAACTTGGCCATATGACCAAACTATTGTCTGAATTGTTTTCTTCCTCGTGATGTTACATTAGACACTTAGTAAATAATATTTAGTGGGGAAAAATAATGAATATAAATTATTGATTATATAAATATCTTTTTTTTAAATCTCTCAAAGAAGATTGGTTAAGCAAACTAAAATGTATCCATGTGGCAAAATAGCATCCAACTACTAAAGTAGATGTAGTAAATTCAAATTTATTGACATGGATCACTGACCATGATATAATAGGTAAAAAAGTACAAGTGCACAGTAGGAAAGAGAAAGAACTTATGAAAATGTGTTGCTTGAGCAGAGTGCCTCTGGCGCCTCAGGAGAAATAAATAGGGATGATTCTGGAATTTTGCAACTAGGGGTCAGGAATGGGAAAAGAGAGATTGCTTTTTTACTGCTTCAGTCCTGTTTATCAGCATCTCTTACAAATGAAGTTTCTTCCATAGGTAAATGACTAGAGATATATTCATGCTTGCCTGGATGTTTGCATATACGTGTGTATCACACACAGAGGTGTATCCGTATAGATGCATACACCTATATATGCTTAAATGTGGATGTAGAAAGACACAGAGATGGCAGACACAAATGTTGATTTCTAGATATAAGCAAAGTTACAAAGATACAGGCATGGAAACAGACAGAAACACAGATACAGTTATAGATACAAATGATCTATACATAGATCTCTGCACAAATACAAATACAGACATCTGTGGATATATAGATACAGATACAGACATAGATGACAGAGATACAAATGTTGCTATCTAGTTATGGGCACAGTTACACAGATACAGTTATAGTTACAGAATATATAACTATAATATGATTTCATATAACTATAAGCTTATATGTGTATATAGATAGAGATATATACAGATACAGATGAAGCTACAAATATAGATACTATTTCAGCTACAGATATTATAGAAACAGACATTGAAATAGACACAGATCCAGCTGTAGTCATAGTATGGATGTTATGCAGAGATATAGACACATATGGACATAGAGATGCAGCTATAGATATATCCCTGGTATTCCTGGAGTTTCTTTTTCCTGAGGCTCCCTCAGAATGGCCAGGCATTTTTGGGACACTGTTTTCACCCTCCATCTGCTCAAATCTTCCATGGGATTGTGTGGTCTACAAAATGCTTCCACATGTATTTGTTCCTCATAACAAAATCCTTGGAGAGGACAAACTTGGGTATCACTCCCCCCCTACCCCTGCATTTTACAGATGAGGAAACAGATGGGTTTGATGCAGCTCCAAGACTGGAGAGTCTAGTTTTTTCTAAATCCCAGTCCATGCTCCATCCACTTGAACAGGCTTCCTTCATTGTACTCACCCCGAGAGGCTCAGCTCACCTCCCCCCTGCTTATACCTGTCCTACTAGCTCCTTCCCCTGCCCTCCCACAGCTCCAAATCACCTATGGTCCGTGGGCCTCCACGCCATCCTTTAACCAGATGGGGGACAACTGTGTTTACTTACTCCTCAGATCTGCCTCCTATCCCCTCCTCTAGCTCCAAATGAGCCCCTCAGCCAATTGCTTCTTGTCTCCTCTCTACCCTGTACCCAGTGCCATGCCTGGCATCAGGAGCTGCCCAGTAAATGTTTGTCAAATAAATGATTCAGAGAATGATCATTCCAGAACCTGGTGGCTTTGTATGATTTATTTCATTTTTTTTCTCCGTCTAGCAAGAAAAGCTCCCAGACGACCCCTCGGCTGTGTTCAGATATTGTAAATAATTGATCATAAAGATGAAACACACAAGCTGGACAGAGACCAGGGAACCTGTCGATACCAGGGGAATAAATCTGCAATCACAGTAGCCCAGTGCTTGAGCTGGCTTCCCAAGGCCATTAACCAATGACTGCAACTCAGGCATTAGCCGGAATAAAGTGTTTGTGTTTGTTATCATTTCTTAGTAAAACTAATTAAGGAACTAATTGATTGTTTTGTTGTTCTACTAATTAACTCCATATGGTGCCCATTTCCATGGAGATAGACTATGAGTTATGGGAAGGACTCTGATTTAACACGTCGTTTCTGGGTTTGAGGATGATCCTTTAGAATTAAGCATCCTTTCCAATTCTGTTTCCCTTCATTGCTGCAACTATGTTTTTGGCCTCTTTGTCTCCTTACGGGTGAGGAGATGGGGGTTGCAAGACTAGCCAGGGAAGTGCTGTGAAGAGCAAGCCAAGGATGGCAAGCCTGGTGCAGGTGGTAGAGGAAGCCCTGGGTTAAGCAGACACCAATTACTGTGGAAGCTTCCTCTTTTAGCAACTGCTGTGTACCTGGCTCCCTGATGAGTACCATGCACTCATTATCCTGAGCCCTGTCAGTGACCGACAGCTTCATTAGTAACCCCATTCTGCAGAAAAAGAAACTGAGTCGTCAGAGTCACTTGCATAAGGTTATCCAGCTAATCCATTCATTCACTCATTCATTCACTCATTCATTCATTCAATCATCCAACAAATATTCAGTCAATATCCACAGCTCTAGTCTTTAGAAAATAAATTAATCTAGTTTGATTCACTCATAGAACTTATTTTCTAGAAGGAAGAGACAGACAAAAACAAGATTATTTTAGATAATGACAAAGACAGCAAAGAAAGTCCCTTGGTGTGGTCAGAGAGCAGCAGGAGTGCTATTTTAAATCAAGTGGGTAAGAACATCTGTGAATGGGTAACATCTGAGGCAGAATTTGGAGGATAAGAAGCCAGCATGACTATCTCCGGTGAGAAATTCTGCAAAGTGGAATCGCAAGAAGCATGCTGGGGCAGGGAGGAGCTTGCTGTGCCTTAGCTAGTGAAGATACCAGCTGAGGAAGCAGAGGAGGAGGAGAGGTGAGGTCAGATGAGGAGAAAAGCCAGGCATGAGGGTCTTGGTACTGTGGAATCATTCATATTTTCTTTTATCTGGAGGAGTCATTCTACCTGATACTAGATTCATGTTTTTCCCTCTCTTAGCCAGGGGACCTTATGAACACACCAAGACACTCATCAAGTATGGTACCAAGAGGGGCCTTTGG
>PVHY01005427.1:0-83309 GCA_004024945.1 Uropsilus gracilis | reverse complement strand
AGGCAGGGGTCTCTGCACAAAGTATCAGGGACCTACCTATACAAGGCTAGGGTTGCACAGAAAATCCCCATTGGAATTCTAGCAACAGAGAACCCTTGGACACGTCATCTACTCTTGGCCTGAGTGGGGGTGATTCATTAATTCTTAGAGGTTTCCAACTGTAAAATGGGATCAGACCCATTTTTTTTTTTAGTGCTATAGATTTCTTTTAGTACTACAGTGGTGAGGATCACAGAGGTTGCATTCCAAGACTCCTGTGGATGCCTGAAACCCTGAGTAATATCAAATCTCCCATAGGCTCTATACTGTACTTATGATAAAGTTAACTTATGACTTAGACTTAATTTATGACTTAGCACAATGAGAGATTCATGATGAAAAAACAGAACTATAACACTATTCCACAGTAAACATTGTATGAATGTGGTCTCTCTCAAAGTTTCTTATTATACATACATAATATTTTCAAAACTTGGGTAGGGAGTCAGCTCTGCTTCTACAGTTTGAAAGCAACTGTAAATAAGTGGGCATGTCTGTGTCCTAATCAAACTTCAGTTATAAAAAAAGGCCGTAGGAGGAGGAAGAAAACCTTCTGGGATGGAGGGTGATAATGGTTGCATGACAATGTGAATATACTCAGTGCTACTAAGCTATACATTGAAAAATGGTCCAAACGATCAATTTCATTATATTTTACAATAAAAAAAAAGTGTTTGGATGATGAAAAACAGAAGCCCCCAACCCCAGGTTGGCAGATATAGCCTTAGGCTGCAAACTCCGGATCAATGTCTACACAAGAGCATCAGTAACATCCTTCTTGTTCTAAAATCGTGGGCACAAATCAGATGTTGGGCTGTGACACCTTCTAAATGAAAATTCCAAGGCTGCTCACCATAAGACCCCTTTCAAAGGCCTGGGAAAACTGCCTTCAAAAGCAGCAGTGGTCTTCGGTTGCCTGAGATCATAAGGATGTCACTTGCTGGGCACTCAGGCCCCTAGAGGCTGAAGCAGGATGGGGCCACGCCCAGTCACTGCTAAGCACTCTGTCCAATGGACAGAGGTTGACATTTCTGCTGAGAATGGGGGTCCCAGAAAGTGGGCAATGCTCTGTGGTAGGAGATGGCTACAGACAACCTCTCCGAACCACCCACACCTGTCCAGGGATGATCAGGTCATCATGAGCAGTTGTGTGCACATCAAGACTTTCCTTGCAGGAATCATCCAAGAGAAGACAGACCTGAAATCTGAAGAATTTGAACTCTTCCCAGTTGAAGCCAGACTGAGGGAAGGACACGCTACTGGCTGGAAACAAGAAACATCGTAAAGAAATACCTGCTTTCAAGAATCGCTTGTTCCACACAGGATGAATCCTCCTTGAATGACAACTCCAAAGACTGCTGGCTTATGACTGATAAGAACTTGAGGATCAACTTAGTGCTTTCGGTTTTGCCCGCCCCACTTTCACCACTGAAAGACAAAAGGCAGAAGTTTGTGCTTCTGGTAGAACCAATTTACCGACAACGCAGTTCGACCAACAGTTCTTCTAAACACTCCTGGAAAGTTGGGGGAAGGGGGTGAAAATGCCTGGCCTGAAAGCTGAGAGCAAGGCAGCCTGTGCACCTTCTGTCAGCCCGTGCCTGGTATCTGCAGGCATCTCTCAGGCACGAAGAGAACTACCTTCACCAAGTCAAGTTAAGGCAATGAGATGCTTGGCTTGAGATGCTTGGCACTCGTCCTGGCATCGAGGTAAACTTACCAAGGGAAAGAATCTTAAAGTTGTTCACCAGTCTCCTGGGTTCTCAGTAAATGTTTGCTATTGGTAAGCAAACATGAGTATGCGGGTGGCATTTTCCCAGGGAACCTCAAGCAGGTAATAGCACTTCCAGGTGTGATCATTATGGTGGGCTCAGGGGACTGTTCACCCCACAAAAAAGCACCAGATTGCCACCATCATCCATGAGGGAGTGGTCAGGCATATGACCAGGTCTGACACCAGGTCTGTGTTCAGAGATAAGGGAAGGGAAACTGGACGGAGCAATGCAGAGGGGAGTGGTAAGAGGGGGGAGTGAAGTGTGAGTGTGCCTTAGAGGACTGGCAAAGCCCAAGCAGGCAAAGAGGAAAAAAGGATAGGGTAAAGGGTAATGTGGGCCAAGCACAGAAGCTTGGTGAGCATGCATGGATCAGGCGGAAGGACGGTTCTGGCCAGATCAGCTGGAAGGGAAAGCAATTTAGGGATGGTGGCATAGATGAGCTCATTGAGGTCACCTGCCAAGAAGGCAACACCCCAGAAGGAGTGCAGGGTGTATGGTGACCAGATCTGGGGTGAGGCCAACCAGCTGGACAAGGAAATAAAGAAATGGCGAGATGAGAGAGCCGGACAAAGTTAGTTGAAGGACAACCAACTTTTTGAAGGGCACCCTGTTTGATACCACAGAGAGGACAGTAGGAAACTAGCAGTGAACCAAAGACAAAGGACAGGATGGTGTGGCCAGCAGGCTGATAGCCGCTAAATGGACAAGAGAGACACGTGAACTCCACAGAAGTTCTAAAGCAGCAGCCAGCTTCGGGGAAGTTACCACAAAGAGGGATTTTTGCTGAAAATGTGGTGAATGAAGCACATGTAATAAAGGAGCAAAACTAGCTCAGAAATGACACCCCTCATGTCTATCTGGGTGCCACGGGCCCCCAGAGCCTGGACCAGTAGCAGGAATTCCACTCCTTTCATAAGTAATGGGGCTGGTGACAGGCAGCTCTGCACTCTCGCCAATGAGACTTGACCTCATTCACAGGTGTGACGGCTCCTGGACAACTCTGCACAGACCTTAAAGCCCAGGCAGAAATGTCTCCCATGCTGTAGAGAGGTGTGAAAAGTCAGGCTGATCTTAAGATCAAAGGCAAAATTCAAGAAAATCAGAGATGCACCCAGTGTGAGTGGCTGAATCCAGAATCCTGGAGCTGCCCTGTGTTATTTGAGATAAGAAGGATCCTTGTAAGTAAGGCCAGATTTAGTTAGGATTTGTTATAAGCAACTAGAATCTTCCCAGTATAGGCCACACAGCATTTGTCTTTGTGTAAATGGCACCTGCTAACAGAGGGGCTGGCAGCCAGGAGGCATTTGGCAGTGGGGCAGTGAAAGTGTATTAGAGAAACTAGGAAAGTTACAAGAGGAGATCTAAAGAACCTTTATATTCTAAACAATATAAACACCTACCTAGCAGCTGTTGATTCAATTATATTAAAACAGAGTAAGTTGTCTAGCTAAAGCATGTGAATTAGAAATGTCACGTTTCCAAATCCATCTCTTCATCCTCTAATAGAGAAGATTAGACATTTCTATTCTGTACAGGTTTCCCTCACTATCCAAATGCAGAAAACATAGAATGTTTTTATTTGGCGTGAGATGGTACGTAATTTAGGGGATCTGGGAATGGTATTACCAATAATTTATATGGATAAATTTTTGAGCATTTCTAGACCCCAAAAGTTACTGTCTAGATTGCTCCAAATAGTAGCATTCTACTTTCGTATCGTGGGGGAAGCCCACAATAAGGATAGCAGTGAGTAATGGGGACAGAACTCAGCCAACTGAATGAGGAAACACGAGGCATTTCTTTGGTGGCTATAAATGTCCTCTATGCTCTTTTCTCCGTGTCCATCACCTGGGAGCTCTCAGGAATTCTACATCCACCAAAGTGACATGTGAAATAAAGCCATCTCCCAACTTTCAGTGAGGGGCTAGACAAAGAGCAAAACATATAACCATCCCTGAGATTTGGGGACTGTTTGTTAAGAGTAGTTAGCCTGCTGTGAAGAACCTAACAAATACAACCATGGAAAAGATACTGTTCAAACGACAACAAAGATTCAGTCAAGGAGAAGAAAACCCTGGTGGCTCTCCTTGCCACTGACCAGGCCCCAGTCTCACTCTGTAACAGCCTTCAGCTACTTTTTCACTATAATGTTTTTTCTCCAAGCATTTCTGTAAGTATATCTTCTTTGTTATGTACGTAAAACCTGAAGCAAAAACAAAATTCAGAGGTACACTGAAACAGTGGTTCTCAAACCAGGTCACATGTTAGAATCCCCTAATATGTCCCTCATCTGAACCTATAGGAGTCGATCTCAGTCTTCACTAGGAAGTTGGGGTTGGCAAACACTAATCTTGGAAATAACTGCGCGTGATTCAGATAGGACTGTACTAGAGACAAGTGGTAACTGCTATGCACATGCTCTTATATGTGAACAAGGCAAAGAACAGAGTAACTTAGAGACTGCAAAGTTCCAGGAATGTGCTCAATGTCCCAGAAACTGAGGTCAAGGTCACAGGACTCTGCTGGAGGCAAGAAACTGGTTACAGTCAATAGGCACAGAAAGTCATTTTCTTATGCTTTGGCTGCACAATGAACTCCAAAGAACACAAAAGTTACGACTGATACTACTGAGTGTGTCTTGGGAGAAGGAGGAGTCGTAATATACATGCAGAGGACGGAGTTAATGAAGACCCTTAAAGACATTTAGAGCAACATGTACAGAAAGCACAGGGGTGAATTGGGTGAGGCTGAAGGATGGGGAAGGAAGGAGGAAGGGAGTAAGACTGAAGAGGAAGCTTCTTGCTGCCCTGCAGGGAGGGAAGAACAGCTTGCACAGACAAGGGGGATTCAGGGATGGGGTTGGGGTCCCAATGAGAGGTCACTGTTTCCCAGTAAAATATGAAACTAGTTCTTTTAAATGGGGGTTGGGTAGAGGGAAAGATCATGAATCACTCACTTCAATATTTTCAAATTACCCATCACTGTTTTGATACATGTACCATTACACGTGCACATATAATAGACACATAGGGCATTCTTTAATATAGACTACGTAGGCTATACACTGTGTAGCATATATGTTATGGCATTATAAGAATCTACACATCAGCACAATGATACAAATACCATATGCAACAACATACGCTATGTTCTGTATTATATGTTTATACAGACAACATGTTACTTAGTCTATGTTATGGCTTTACAATGATCTATATAATTAAGCAAATACTTCTCTGTTAACTGTAATTATGGAATGTGTAGCCAAAGTACATTTAAAAATTAAATATAAGCAAAAATAAAAACACAATGCAAATTAAGATTTATTGCTATTTGGCCCTCCCTACTGCTTCTCTCTGAAACCCTGTTTACTCTAACTGGCTGGGCAGTGAGTCATCTACTCTGCCTCCTGCATTTGTTCTGCTGTAAGACAGTAACTCACAGGGCAATTACAGTGTTACTCTACCTTCACTTACAGCAAACACACCACTTTCGTACCAGGTCCTACATTTTCCTCATCAGACCTAGGCAGTTACAGAACTAACCCCTGGCAGCAATGGCATTGCCAAATCCCACACAGATGAGATCTGGAGAAGACATAAGCACTCAGCTGGACCAAAATGAGTTTAAACTGTAAAAATAAACAAACACAGAAAAACTTTAGGAAGGTAACAATGAAAAATAGAAGGAATAACTTGATGTACCATTATGGGGACCTGTATGTTATTTTGGAAATGTTGAGTTTCGGCCACCAGTGGGCAGCCATATTGCTGCTTGGATGCCCGGGGAACTCAGCCATTGGGGACCCTGGGGTGGGGGGGCAAAGGCATCACGAAACCCTGGGATGGACCCCTCTGCTGGTGAGCCTGAGAGGAGGGTCCAGATGGGATTCGTAGCCTCCATTCACCAAAGGGTAACTGCATGGTGCTGCTGTGCACCCATCCCCAGAGGGGTTGAGGCTGCACCTGTATGGAGGGTAGGGGAGGTGTAAGACGCCCCCTGAATTCCACTCTCACTTCACTCAGTCCTCTGGAGAGGAGCACAAATGATACAAACATTGTCTTAGAATGGGTGAGGGACCATGTAAACATCTAAACCACACATCAGAGAAGGACGCAAGAGATGGAATATCGAGAGAACCAGTGCATGCGGGCCTGGTGAAACTGCTACATGGATAAGCTGTCATGTATTCACACCTATGTGCTCACTGGGAATGGATGGGGCAAAATCCCATTTCTGAGATGCCATCTAAGAGAGCAAGGTGCCCCTTACCATACCATAGGACAGGAAGGCCACAGAGAGCCAGGCCATCGACCTCATAGGAGAGATGAAAATGGAGAGGTACGGAGAAAGGCTAATGGTCCCCCAGCAAGGAGGCCAGGGAATGAGTGGGTCCTGAGTGCTTATAGGAGCTAGCTAGTGGGATGAACTGGGCTTAGTGGACAAATGTGGGCACAGTTGTCAAAACTTGTGAGTCTGTGATTGCAAATTAACTACACTTCACTGGCATAAATTTGCTTCAATTTGTTCAAAATTCACCTATCTGGGTATGTAAGATCACATACGTGTTAAGCATTTTGTATAATTTTTGCTCTCTTTAATCCTCACCCTACTGACCCAGTGTCTATAAACTCCTAAACTTCTTTCTTCATTATATCAGAACTACTGGAAAATATGTGCAACTGCCTGGGAAGTTACACACAGGGTCCCTGATCTGCCTCACAGGCTAGTCTTCCAGTTTGGTGCAGGTGTCAGAAATCTCTAGTTCCAAACATGTCCTATTCCTTGTTTTTGTAAATAAAATTTTACTGAATTGTAGCCTTTACGTTTGCAGTCTGAGTGCTTTGTAGTTCCAAAGTCCTTGGCAAGAGTTGTGTAGCTTACACCAGAGGTGGTCTCCCCCCACCCCCCCCAAAAAAAAAGAATACTCCTTTTGTTGACACCTGACAACATTCTCTGTTCTCAGAATCAAATTCACTAATTCAAATTCACAAATTCACTAATTCACAAGACTTTCTCAAAATATACACCAAGTACTTCCTTGCTTGCTTCTCTCCGGCCTGGAGGATTCAGTTCAAAGGTCTTAACAAGTGAAGAAAGTGCTTAGGGCAGGGGCCTACACCAGTTTCTGTCCTGAAACCAACACAGAGACATGCTCAAATCTTGTCTGTGGCTCACAGCTACAGACATATAGGCAAGTTACTCAACATCCCTGAGCTTCTGTCTCCACAGAAAGTGCCTCCTGGGCTCCACCTAGGATGAAACACAGTGAGTCTTTCTCTTAAGAATTCCAATTCCCTTTCTCTGCCCTTCCCACCCTACCTCATGTCTTCCAGCAAATCCATAGCCTTCAAGCCACACCTAACCATCTGAATAATCCGTGTCGTTCCCCCCCCCAATTTCTCTGTTTTTGCAAAGGCTTAATTTCTCTGTTTTTGCAAAGGCTTCTGTGCTCTTCCTTCCCTTTGTACTTGCCTTGTTCCTATATACATCCTTTGGCATGTGGTGATCATACATCACATTCTTTGTGAAATACTGTCCTTATTTCCTCTACAGACATCTTTGCCATGTCTGCATCTCTATTCTAGCACTAGCAAGCTGGATTGAAATGGCTGACTGGTATCCCTTTCTTCCTGAAGTTCCTAAAGGGTAGTGGCTGGGTATTATTATTATTATTATTTTTTTTTTCATTTCCTCCCCCAGACTAACAAGGCAGCCAGACACTCTGCACAACTGGGAGAGGTTCATCTCATGCTTTACTCTGGCCAGTATCTTTTCTAATCCAGGATGCAAGTTTTGCTCATGGTTCCAATTCAATCATTTCTAAACAAATTTCTAAAAATAGAATATAACCCAACATGAGCATTTTGGGATATGAAAGACATAGCTCAGAAGAAATTGCTCTGGTTCTTTTTTTTTCCTGAGACTAGGTCTCGCAATTTTTGCCCGAGGAACCGCAGGCTCACATTGCCCAGGGTACCACAGATTCAAGCAATCCCCAGCCTCAGTTTCCCAGGTAGCTGGGATTACAGGCACACACCACCACATCCAGCTATTTTTTTTTTGGAACTAGGTCTCCTATGGGCCCCAGGTGGGACTCGAACCGCAATCCCTAGCCCCAGCCGCTTCATAGGCTGAAGCTTACAGGCACGAGCCACTGTGCCCAGCCTTGCTCTGGTTCTTAAAAGCCAACATATTTTAAAAAAAGGAAAGATCCCAGTGGCACAGTGGACCTTCTTCAGTGGGTAGCATTGAACACCAGCTATTCCCATATACTGTCCTGGGCAGTGAATTAGCTGTGGACTATATCCATCTTTAAAGGCATGTATACTGAAAAGACCATCATAAACTTAGTTTGCTCAACCTTCCTGCCCAATACAATGATGGAACAACTGAAATAAACATAAAATGTACTAGATCAACTAAGATGAAATAGTGGGCTTGTCAATTAGATGAAAATAATTCCTGAAGTTCCGAGCTTACTTATCGGTATATTTTGAATATTTAAGAACAGAATATAAGCATTCACTTAAATGTATTCTAAAACTTAAGTGAGCTGGGAACCTTAGTCAAGAGACAAAGGCCTGTGAAGTGAGATTAAAATCCATTTATGAAGTTCTGTCTAGTTCCAAATAGGCTGTTTTCTGGTTTTAAAAGTATTAGCAAGAGAGAATGTCTGGAAAGTAGTAAATCACGTTGTGTCCACCAGGGGGCAGATTTTGCCTGAGGAAATCTGAATAGCACTACTGTTCTGGGCCACTTTTATTTTTTATACTCAATTTGCTCTTAATTCCCAAGACCCCCAACCCAATTAACAAAACTCCTGGGAGCTATTAAAACTAGAGGAAAAGTAATGCAAAATCTATTCCTAAAGACTCCATGTTCTAAGTTAATTCAGGTAAATACAGTTACTGTCTTCACATCAGCATATGGAAGCTTTCTGTTTGGGATACATCCCCTTTCCTCTCCACTATTTTTAAATATTATCATCTTTGACTTGAAAATGCTATAAGCTCTTTTTTGTTTCACTGCCCGCGTGTACATGTGAGTGTACACGCCACCATCTCCTCTGGTTTTTTAGTTTCTTCCTAAGCTGTTCAATAAGTGATGTTACTAAGGCCCGGCACGGTGGCTCGTGCTTGTAAGCTTCAGCGTATGAAGCAGCCGGGGCTAGGGATCGCGGTTCGAGTCCCGCCTGGGGCCTGTAGCGAGACCTAGTTCCAAAAAAATAGCTGGGCGTGGTGGCGCGTGCCTGTCATCCAGCTACCTGGGAAGCGGAGGCTGGGGATTGCTTGAGTCTGTGGTACCCTAGGCAACGAGAGCCTGCGGTTCCACAGGCAAAAATAGCAAGACCTAGTCTCTCAAAAAAAAAAAAAAAAAAGTGATGTTACTAGTCATGTTCTCACCTTTTTTTCTCCACTGGAAGTGAAGATAAACAGAAACATTTACCAATGGCAAATGTTTAGGACCAAAGTGTGGAAAATAATCCAATTTTCTTAGGATAGATTAGGTTTTTGCGCTTTCTGTTCCTCCTATTAAAACTATATTCTCTACCTTGAAAGACTAATCTTAAATATGAACTTCTGAACTCCTGCGAAAGAGTCCTCAAATAGTGCTTCTAATCACAAGGCCAGTTGTTTTACTGGGAAGGTGATGCTTAAAAGCAGTTTTTATATTAAGCCAGTAGCTTCTTTTTGATTAGTTGTAACTTACACTGAGTCACAGTTACTTACTGAATAAATTAGCAGTCTCCCTGTGCAAGGTGTTTTCACAGCCCAGTACATTAGCACCATAAGGTGATGGAGAGAAAAGAGAAGTTTCCCGCCCCTGAGAAGAGGCAGACAAGAAGTGGAAGCAGGAGGGCGAGACAGAGGCATGGGAGAGACATGGGGAGGGGCAGAGGGGCCAGGCAAGGGGGAAGAGAAGGAATGAATGTGGAATGTACTGTTCTGTTGTTTACTTTCATATACAATAGGTCAACGGACATCATTCTGTCCAGTGTCATCTTGTCACAAGGATGAAGACCCTCCCCTCCCCCCAACAGTGGACGTTGAATGAAGACCTGATTTCATGCAACGTCGTTTTGCTGAAAGTTGCAGTTTTCAGGAAACGATCTCCTACAAGAGTAATGAGTGAAGACCACCAGGCAGCACACAGCCTGAGACCAGCCTTCCGCAGGGTGTACCTGCAGATGCCACCAGGAGCAACCCCATCAAAAGCAATGGGGAGGTTTCAATGAGATGAGGCTGAAGAGGCTTGGTGCTTGCAACTACAGGGTAACCCTTCAAACACCATCACCATTCTTCTGCACCATCTCCAATCAGGTTTCATGTGTGTGAATACCTCCCAAATGTCCTCAGTTGGGGGCTTTAAGTATATGTGTGCCCCTCCCCACCACAGCTGGGTGATTTCTTATCCAGAGGGTTGAGAGGAAGGACTGCTCTGTCTCTCAGCATCTGAGAACCATTTTTCACAGCAACGGGGACATTGGTTACCTGTCTATACCTGTGACCAGGCAAGTCTATTCACATGCCTGTTTGGGGGCCATCAGAGATCTCGACTGGCTGGGAGTATGAGTATGAGGTAGACGACAGCAATTTTCCTTGGAAAGGAGGAGATCCTTTCCAAGGAATTAGGAATCCAGAGTTGGAAGAAAACTGCTGTCGCTCCCAATCCAAACTCCCCTTCCTCTCCTTTCCATAGCCTCTTGGGAAAAAATGTCAATTTCTCCACAACTTGGACTGGAACATCGCCAAAGGCAGACGTCAGCGTCTCCCTTCGAGCAGCTGTAGTTCACAGACACAACAGAAGCCATAGACATGAACCCAGAGCTTTCATGGTCTCAGATGCCCCACTGTGCCCACTCTGGTTCATTTTCGGGGTGCCCTTATTATCATGATGACATGATGTCAGTGCAACTAATGAGGAATAGCCAAGTGGATGTCCCCAAGATCAAGGGGATTAGGTCAATTTTAATCAATCAATAAAACTAAAAGAGATACACTCAACTGCTTTCTAGACAGTTCCTAGTACCAGAAGGGAACCTTGATGCTCACCGCAGTGCTGTATGTACATCATGCCGTGTGCAGCGTGATTGTAGTGTAGTGAGGCTGGTGTGCTACTGATGGTTCAATGAATGAACTAAGACTCATTCAAAAGCTGGGCTGTCGCCTTTATCCCTCTCGAAAGGTGCTGTAGCCAGCCTGCCCATGCACACTCCTGAACATGCTGTGTGAGACCTTTCTGGAACTAATTTGAAGATAAACTTTAGAAGCCTCCAATTCCGATCATTAAAAACTCCTCCATGCATGAGATTTCAAACACAGTCTCTCACCAGAGGAAAAAGAAAACCTGCCTAGGGATGCGCACCAGCTGCAACGAGTATCAGACATTTGAAAAATCCTTATGTGTTTGCTCTGGAAGGAGTGGTGCATTGAAGGACTGTACGTGCTTCAGGCGCTCCCGGGGGAGTCACATATTACAAGTGACAAGGGACTCAACGGCTTCCTCACATGAGCAGACGGACATAACAAAAGGCAAATGCAAGCAAATGGAAAAAAAAAATCCACATAACCCCCAAAGAAACAAAATCTAAGGATCATAATGAGGACAGGGGCCACTCCCAGGGCACACCTGGCCTTTTTAGGTGAGCCCCCTGTGCCTGCTGCAGGCTCTTCCCCAGGTAAAGCACCATTTGAGATGCTCAGGTCCTACTTAACCATTTTCCCTACTCACATGCTTACCAGTGGTGTTGGGGTTTGGGGGCTAGAAGGGAAAGCAATGCTGGTGAGGACTCAGGGGTCTGGGTTCTCACCCTGTCCTCCAGCCTCAGGATGGGGAGTGTGGATACCTGATGAGGACGCATTGGTTGGTGGGGTGCTTCCACAGGCTGCGGTAGCATTCATTGGCCACAGCGAAGACATGGGGGGGAAGTTCTCCCAGGTGGCATCGGCTGTAGCGCTCCATGGTAGCTCGCTCATACAGGTCACCAATAGGCTTATAGGGGTTCACGGAGGCAATGATGGAGCCGATGAAAGTCTGTAGGGGACACAAGGACACTGGTTATACAGGGCTTCTCACCACTCCTCGCTGGGAAAGACAGGGGGACATGACCATCTCTCCCCACCATCTCTCTCCATCTCCCTGAAGCCCGCCTGTTTGGTTTTAATAGAACCCACCCAAATGTGTGTATTATTAAGGGGAAAGAACTGCTCTCCATGAAAGACATTTTTCCTACATCTTTTTGGTATTAAATTTTGTCATTCTGCCCAAATGCAGGGAGTCATTTCTCAAGGGCTTGCGGTGAAAGTTGAACAAGAGAAAGAAGATGGTGAAAAAGCCCAGGCCCAAGTCCCTCTTCCTGATGACCCCCCAATCCTGTCCTTCAGCTGTATCATCAAGGCATTTATGCACTCAACTGAGCAGTGAAAAATAGTTTAAGTGGCATATTTTAGGTTTACTTAACCACAACTTTGACAAGATCATTTTGAAACTATTAGTAGCATTATTCCTGCAACGGCAGGAATCTCGAAACACCTCATGTACTTATCTGGAACGTAGCTACTTGACAGCCTGATCTTCTAAAACAAAATCCAAGTCAGAAATCAAACAAAATCTTCAGAGCAGCAAAACAGGGCCCAATGTCTCATGCACACCCGCCTCCCACCCCCCCCCACCCCCCAGCCCACTATTTCCTTGGGTTTCCGCAGGAAAACCTCCAAGGAAGCAAATCTGAAAGGGTAGCAGAGGAGTCTGCTAGCACCACCACCACCAGACAGTGTGTGGAAGTGTGTACTGGGCCAAGCTTCCTGTAGTGTTAAATGCAGAGCTGTGTCTCCTCCTCCTCCTCCATATGGCGACACCCTAATCCCAGTGTGTCAGAGTGAGACCATGTTAACATGAGGCTGTAAGGTAATATGACTGGGGTACTTGTAAGAAGAAATTTGAATATAGGAAGAAGTATAGGAATGGACACACACAACAAAGACCCTGTGAGCACACAGGGAAGCCATGGTGCCTGCGAGCCAAGGAGGGACAGTCTAGCTGACACCTTGATCTCGGGCACCTCCAGCCCCAAGGAGAGCGTCTGCTATTTAAGCAGCCTGCTCTGTGGGATTACCATGACAGCTCTCGTTCACTAACATGCAAGACCCGACCCCATTCATCTACCCAGTGATCTTCGACGCGAGTCACACAGTATTTCTATACCTCTTTTTTCAGATGTGGAAACTGTGGCATATGGCTAAGCTTGTGTGAGCAGTACATAGTCAGCAAGTGGTGAACCCAGGCACCTCAATTCCAGAACCTTCCCATGTCACACTCATTAGCAAGACAGGACAATGGAGTAAAGAAAAAGAAAAGTAAGAAATGTCAGACAAAGTCCACACCTCCCAAGAGCATCTGTAACAGATCACCACCATTTGTCATCACTTCTGTCCACAGGGACTTACGGGAACACCAAGCCAAGTATCTTATGTTCTGTAAAACTGCTCTCAAATGGAAGGTCTACAATATGATTTCGAACCAAAAATGGTTCAAGACATAAGAGATGTTACCATCTGCCCAATAACTCCTATGTATAGATCCCACAGAACTAAAACACAGGCACCTCAACAAATATGTGTAACACCCACAGCATCATTTGCAAGAGTCACAAGTGGAAGCAACCCGGGGACCAATCATCAGCCATCCCAGAGGTGGCTCCATAGATGAGTTGCCATCTCTCACATCACCAGCAACCCCCCTACCTGGCTTCTATAATAACACCTTGGCTTTTCCCATTTTGACGTAAAAGCAGACGAGCAGAAGATAGTCCTATGTTCTCAAACCCAGCAGACGGACCTGCTTCAATCTGTTCTTGAGGATTGCTGGCCTCCTCATCTCTTCCAGTCTCCACTAATCCTTGGCCCCCACCACTCTTTCATTCCCCTTTCTTTTTTTTTTTTTTTTTTGAGACCAGGTCTTGCTATTTTTGCCTGTGGAACCCCAGGCTCTCGTTGCCCGGGGTACCACAGACTCAAGCCATCCCCAGCCTCAGCTTCCCAGGTAATTGGGATGACAGGCACGCGCCACCACACCCAGCTATTTTTTTGGAACTAGGTCTCGCTACGGGCCCCAGCGGGACTCGAACTGCGATCCCTAGGCCCGGCCGCTTCATAGGCTGAAGCTTACAAGCACGAGCCACCGTGCCCGGCCTTCATTCCCCTTTCTTAAGCTGGCAAGGCACCCCAGGTGGCAGCACTTGAAGGCGATGCAATTTAAAAGCCTATGGAATACAAGACTAGAGGCTTTTCCTTCCGCCAAGTTACAGAGGTGGTTGAAGGAGCTAAAGGAGTTTGCAAATAAAGAATTTGGCTATATCATTATCTTAATGGAAGATATCATGCCCGACTTTACTTTTCATTGTGTTCAGTTTGTAATGTATTCAATCACTAAAAAATATTCAAAATGATCAACATATCCAAGACTTCCATCATTTAAGTAAGTTAGAAGCATCTTTGGAGATGCTGGATGGTTCTGCATGTCCCTGGTGACTTCCATGTCTTTAAAGCAGACTGTGAGTTGGAGGCTCCTATTCCAAACACTATTGGGATGCTGTTCCTTGCTGGTTGTCAAGGCATCACCCACAGATGAAGTAAACAGCTGCAGCAGATTTGGCAAGAACAAGCATTTCATGGTAAATGGCCACATGCAACAATTTTTCCCAAGAATGTTGGTGGCAGATCCTAATATATAAAACATATTATTTTTAAAATTTGCATATATGTGTATTTATATTTATATTACATTATTGCATTATTGTATACCCTGGGGCTTTCCCAGTTCACTAACACCTGGTAACCTTCCTGATCTTTTGTGCTCTTCACCTCCCCCACCTTTTTCCCCCTCTTCCTCTCTTGCTCCATTGTTCAGTCCCATTGGTTGGTTTTATTTCTTCTTATTCGTTTGTCTGTAGACTGTATATTAAATACTGTAAACAAAGAGAACACAAACTACATAGATCAATGGATGACTTAAGAACAAAATGCAGTCTATACGTACAGTGAAATGCTATTCAGCTTTAGAAAGCTTTCTAATACAGATGATTCCTAAGGAAATTATGTTAATTTTGAGTCACAAGATGAGAGATGCATAGCCAGCTTTAGATACAGAAAGTAGATGGTGCTTGTATGGACTGGAGGGAGTAATGTTTAACAAGTACAGGGTTTTATGGGAGAGGGGAAGGGCACAAACGTTAAGATGGTGCATGGGTGATAAGGTGAGGGAGAATCTTGGGGTAGACAATGATGTAATTTATATATTTATATTTATATAGAGAGATATATGTGCAGTAAATAAAAAGTAAACTAAAAAAGTACAGGGTTAGTTTTGCAAGACGGGGAATTTTGAAAATCACAGTAACTTGAACTTAATATCACTGATGAAGATACACTTACAAAAGATTAAGATGGTACATTTGATGTTACATGCATTTTACCACAATTTTTAAAAATTAAAATATATAGTAATATTGAACAGCTTGATGCTTACAGAATACATCAATCTATTCAAGAAGAAGTTCAAGTAAGATCAGAAAATAAGTACAGACAGAAGAGTAAATAACAAGAAGCATCATTAGGAAAAATCTTGAAGCCAGGCGTCGTGGTATGTGCCTGTTGTCCAAGTGATGGGAGGCAAGAGGCTTGGGATTGCTTGAATTCGCAGGTTTGAGACTACCCGGGGCAACGTAGTGAGACATGGTCTCGAAAAATCAGCTGGGCACAGCTGGCATGTGCTTGTAATCCCAGCTAGCTGGGAGGCTGAGGCTGGGAACTGCTTGAGTCCGCGGTACCCCAGGCAACCTAAATCTGTGTTACCCAGGTCAACATAGTGAGACCTAGTCTCCAATAGAAAAAAAAAAAAAAACATCTTGAACTTTAATAAAAGTTTTAGCATAGGCACCTAAAAATTTCAACCCAAAATAAGCAAAAAAAATGTCATGAGACAAATTATAGAGCATTCAATTCAGGAGATAATTTATTGAGGGATGAAGCAATCTCAGAGTTAAAATACAGTTCACATAAAATACTGTCCACCATGTAATCAAATGACTTTACAATGAGGCCTTCCTATTAAAATATAAATCACTTTATGATTTAATGCTCACATCATGTTTGCCGCCAACTAGACAACATGGGTAGGATGCCTGAGTAACTGTAGTATTTTACCAATTGGGGTATAGTTATGGTCTGAGGCACTTTTGTGACTGCTGTCCGTATTTTCTTTTAGTATAGATATATTTGGTTTTTTCATCTTTATATATTTGACACAAGTGGTTATGGTTGAAATGTGTAGAATATTGTAAGCATGGATACTAAAGAGTGCATTAAAAAATTTCAATTACGTTGACAAATAATAAAACATGATGGTGTAAAAGTTTTACAATCTAAGTTATCTTCCTTATTTTTATTAATCTTTTTAATGTCAGTACTAACAAAATTCTCTCATCATTTTTGTTTTATTATATAAATCACAGCCTTCTATAAGCTTAGCTATGTGTTTACATTTTCAAATCATGCTGTCATAGGATGAGTTACATACTATCAATCCATTATTTAGGGGTCACATTATGATTTTTTTTCTTGATGTGGTTACATCATAGAACAGAGCAGTATCACAAAGTGTGGGTCTTCTGTAATTAGTAAAGTCATACATTGAGGTTGCTATAAGTTCAACAAATGGGAAGAAAACAGACTCAGTTTTAGTCAAAACTCAATTATCTGACACCTCTTTAAAGAATGTGTAAAAGATGTCCCCAGTTTTCTCCTTTTTTTTTTTTGTATCAAGAATACCTATATTCTTCCATACTGAGAGTTGAAAATGCTTCCTCCACTGTCTGTAAGACCCTCTACTCAGTACTAGGGTTATATTTGACTTAACACCTGAATGTCAAGTTTGACTGATTAACCATCTCACTAATGACTCAGTTATGTCTTAAAAGGC
Organism: Uropsilus gracilis; assembly: GCA_004024945.1. Lineage (NCBI taxonomy): Eukaryota > Metazoa > Chordata > Mammalia > Eulipotyphla > Talpidae > Uropsilus > Uropsilus gracilis. The sequence continues at coordinate 66,516 of PVHY01005427.1, read as the reverse complement.
TTGCCACCAGATTCTCAATGACAATTAAGCCCACATGTTCCTAAGAAATGTCTACCTGATATTTCATGATGGGGTTCGAGGACAACCCTGCCCCCGTACTGGTCACTGTCCTCCAGTAGCTCCGACAGAACCATGAGGTGTGGGCAGAGCCACTGGTCTGGCTCCTCAGAATGAAGAAGAAACAAGGAAGCCACCCCAGCACCCACCCAGCCAGCTCCAGATCATCCTGTCTCTCCATCTCTGTCACTCGGGTTTCCATAAAAGCTTCTTCCTCCCCCACCAGCCCTGCTCATTCAGTTCAAGCCCCACACTTGCAAGTGAACTTCCCTGGACAAATACTCTCCCACTTCCCTGACCTAACTTCCTAACAACCCCACTTCCAGGGCTACCAGGAGCTGTTTGAGGGAAGAGTTTGGGCGGCTCCATAAAGGCGCAGAACAGTGCCGCCCTCCTGACATTTACTGAAAGGGGAACTCTGGAGGTTTTTTTTGGTTTTTTTTGAGACTAGGTCTCGCTATGTTGCCCGGGGTACTCCCGATCCCATGGACTCAAGCAATCCCCAGGCTCAGCCTCTCAAGTAGCTGGGATTAAAGGTACCCACCACCATGCCCGGCTGCTTTTTTGAGACCAGGTCTTGCTATTTTGCCTGAGGTAGTCTCGAACCCACAAACTCACACAATCCCAGGCCTCTTGCCTCCCAGTGCTTGGATTACAGGTGTGCACTACCACGCCTGGTGGAACTCGGGAATTTTTACTGTGTTTGGCTCCTGTGCCTCCCCACTAGCTTTCCCGAACCACTAAAACACACATGTGAAATGTCAACGTGGCAAGATTAATGGTTCCCAACGGCTTACACAAATGAAGACAAATTACGTAAAATCTCAGTGGCCTGGAGGCCAAAATATTCATGGCTAAGAACCTCTCATCTTTTCCCTTACTATCTTACTCAAGCCTCTTTGCAAGAGTCATCTGGTCCTTAAAACGAAGCTGGGTGGGCAGGCAACCTGCTGAAGTAGGAAAATTCAATAGGCAATATGAAAAATGGTAACTAGGGAATGGAAGATGGAGGGGGAGGTGATGGTAAATAATAAGGAAGGTTTGAAGCACAAAATCAGTAAAAATGGTGATTTGGGGGTGAAGGCGGCAGAACCTAGTTATTAAGTACTAAGTGAAGGAAAGATAAAACAATAGTGAGAAACCGTCAGCACCAAGATACCACATTTCTAGCATGCTTACACCATTTATCATGCTATAAAAAAGTGTTACCATGGCTCCCCAAAGGTCCATGAGGAGGCCATGTCATGTAAGATTGTGCACACATGTTTGTCTCAGACCTGAGGTGGGGCCAGGTACTGGCATCCTCAGATTGGATTCCAAATTCCACAAGAACAAATAGCCTGGTCATTGGGACAATTTCTCAGAAATAGAAAGTCCATTCTATTTTGAAGCACATAATTTTTTTTTCTAGTCAGAAAGTTCCACATAACTCACCAAAAACATACTTCCTTGCCCATTAAAAAAAAAAATAATTTGGAACAGCTGCAGTACATATTGCTTTTAAAACCTGGGGAGAAACTCCCTGCATTTCTTCACTTGACTCGATTCCGTTTATAGATGTGTTTAGAGACTGCTTAGTAGCGAGGCCCTCAAAGAATTGAGAACAATTAAGAAAATGCAAAGTGACCCAGTGACCTCAGACACACTGCTCGTTGATCCTGAGGCTCCAGGTCTGCGCTCTGCTGCCAAGTGATGTCTCCACTGAGAAGAGTCACCCAGAAAGCCAGGCCTGATCATCTGAAGACCTGGAGAGTTGAGTCTGTAGAAGCCTCCCCCCCTGAGCCACTTTTCCACATGGGCCCAGCCTCCGGCCAAACCTGGCAAGATGTCCTCTGTGCTCTCAACACAACAGCCACGTGAAGTATTTGTTCGTGAAAAGAAAACCCCAACTGCTTTTCATCATGTGGCCCTGAAAAGTTGGATGCGGACCAAGCAGCAGCTGATGTCAGTGAGTGGCACTCTCCTAAAGGGAGGAACATGTTAGGAAGGGGAACCCAAACAGATGTACCCCCACCCACTGTCTTCTTGGTCCCTCTCTCTGGATCATCTCAGCTAATCAGTTGATGACTTCTTTCTTCACTCTACCATGAGCACATTCTGACTTCAAATGACAGATGTGATTATTCCACAGGCCCCCAGCCCCCCAACAGCCCTGCTCGTTGCTGCTGTGTTTGAAGTCAACATGGACATGGCTGATAGCCCCTGAACACTGGTTTTGGTTTACACGTTGATCAAAGGCAACATATTATACTCAAATGATTAATCCAAAACCTTGGAGTCATCCTCTAGAAGTTAAGCCTAGTTGTCCTCAAACACTTAAATCCCACATTTTCTATCTTTTATACTTAAACACACCCAAGACTGGCTCAGACTCCTGTTATTTCCCACCCAGTTTGCTGACCTTACCTCCTAGGTGAAATGCCTTTTTGTAACCACCTATCACCCTGACACTGGAGTGAATTTTCCTGAACTCATGCTGGAAGTTGCCGTGAATACCTTCATAGGTCAACACAAGCTCATGGACTTGCATGAAGAGCCCTGCCTCACCTGCCGTGTGCACCTTCATTCTGGCATCCTGAATACCCTGCAAGTTAGACAGAAACTTCAGGCAAAATACTTGTACCAACTTGAGTTCCGCCCGCCAGCAGGCAGCCACCCCAGGGCTGTCTGCGCACCCGGGTCCCTGGCCGTCGGGGCTCCCTTGCCAGCAGGGAGCAAAGGAGGTCAAAGTTCCTGGGTAAGCCAGGGGTGAGCCCCAGAGGGGGAAGGGGGTGGGGGAGGTGGCCCCACCCACCAGCAGATGGCTGCTTCACAGGGCAGCTCTGATCGGCCGAGCCATGTTGCCCTCTGCTCCTAGCCCACGGGGAGCATGGGAGGGCACAGCTCCGGCCTGCCCCCGCGCAGGGAGGTTCCAGTGTGCTGGAGGGTGGGGGGGAGCCCCTTCCATTTCACTCTCACTCCAGCTAAACTTCAGAGGATCAAGAACATGCGCAACACCAACCCCAACATAGAACGGGCGAGGGACCATGCAAAAATCCAGCCCACAAGACTGAGATGGACATAGCAGACAGACAACTGAAAGAACCAGTGCCTGCAAGACAAGATGTCACCATGCGCACTTATGCGCTCACCGGGCCAAGAAGACCTGGGACTTCATTTTGGAGATGCCTTCAAGGAGAGCAACACACCCTCCCCACACTACGGGAGAGGAGAGGACGACCAAAGATGGGGTAATTGGCCCCACATCGAAACTGCAAACTGAGGCAGAGGAGATGATCCACAAAGGCCATTCACGGATGCCTGTATCCACAGAGAAACTTCTAGACCAACACTGGTTGAGGGCGAGACTCCCTAAGTCTGACACCAGAGCCATAAGGAAAGGCAGCAAAGCAATGGAGATGGGATTGGATTGGAGAAGACCTGCAGCAAGAAAACATGGACAGGTCATAAATGAATACAGACTGGCTGCCCAACGCAAACTTAAGACTGCAAACCTACCAGCAAGGCTCGCCTGGTTCCAACAACACAGCCCTTCACCCAGTGAAAGGACACTGCTACAGGAAAGAGACTAATGGACTTAGCCCAACTAGTTAACAACAAAGAGTGGGGTTTGAGAGAATGGAGGGGGCACCAGAGGGAGGAGAGAGGGGGAGGTATCCCAAAAAAACACAAAGGTTGTGATCTAAAGAACAAAATAAATAAAAAATTAAAAAAACGATACTTGTACCGGTTAATCTTACAGAACGCAGGAATGAGCCATCTCCTGCTTGGCCAACTTCACCTCTGAAAGCTTCACCCTGTGCCTCGGCTGGGAATCATTTCCCAACCCTCATGTCATCTCCTGCTTCAGATGTTCTTTCTGTGTTCCAGTAAGTACCTTCCTCGAACTCATTATCGACCTGAACCATTGCCAGTGTTCGCTCATGTCTGGCTTCCTCTACTACCTAAAGATTCCGGAGGGGCAATGCCAGTGAGATGTCCAACCTTTTGAGGAACCATGAGTGTGAGCAAGAGCTCCTCTGCATCTCTGGAGCCCAACGCACAGCCAGCAGGGCTGAAATCAGGGTAGATCACCTTGCTGCTAAATAAACGTCAGGGCTCCCCGCCCACCACCTTCCACATGACAACACTGTCCCCACTGTTGCCCAGAGAAACAAAACCATCTTTGGACTAGTAGAAGAACTTGCTAAGCATTTAAGTGCACTGAAAACTGGATCACAAGAGATAACTCAGTTCTTCCTACAGTCCAGCGCGTCAATTTAGAAGTGACATACCTACTTTTGGGGAGTGAATTTCAAACTAAAATCCCCTCCTCATTGAAAGGCAACAGAGCAACAGGAAAGCAGAAAAAAAAATGGCTCAATAAAGATCATAATTGCCACCATCGGGAGGGGTAACTCAGGAATCAGAACGTTTGGTAAAGTTTAAAAATACAGAGCGAGACAGATGGCTCCAATCAGCTTTTGGCAACACCAGTCTTGATTTCATGTGAACCCTCCCCCCACCCCCACCAAACCACACTGCATTCAGCTGTTCCCTCTGAGACGGGCCAGGACTGCTCACCCTCCGTCTCCAGGCCATGCTGAGTCCGGGAGAGGCATGCCGTCGCTCCACACCTCACTCCAGAGAGAGACAGAAACAAGTCCTCCCAAGTCCACTGGGGGAAAACTCAAGCCAAGGAAATGACACGCATGTTTCCACACGCATGTCCTGGACATGAAACACCGTGGCGTGGAAGGCTGAGCTGTGACCCTGCCAGTCTGGGAGGGCCCCCCTGTCCTGCTGGGCAGAAGCAGCCTCCAAGCTTGTCGGGGAACAGCATTAAACACATTTGCAGGTTTGGTCAGGAATGTCACCTAAGCCACTGCAGGGTATTTTTGAAACATCCAAAAATACATGGGCTGCGAGAAGCCTTTGTTGCTTACATAAGCGTTTCTCTTTAGCTGCAGTGCCCACCCTTCAGAAGGGCGGGCCGGGTTTTGATCTCTGCACTGTTTGCTTGCTAAGACCTACCAGCAGGGAAAGGGTGGGGTGGAACAGACAGGGCTTCCTCTGGAGCCAGCCCCAACCCCATAATTGCAGATGAGCTCTGACATCCCCGGGGCTCAGTCCTGATGTGGTTTGGAGCCATTCCTTAAAACTGGGAGAGGAGTCTCCTCCCTGTGAACCCAGAGCACCACCAGCCCTACGTGGAGACAATGTGTCTTTCATCCATGGAGCAGAAACCAGAAGGGCTGCTCCTTGGGGCTCTTCCCCACGCTGGACATGAGGTTCATGCTCCACGCAGCAAACCCTCCTCTCTGCCTTGTCAACACCTGTAGGTGCTGGCACCTGACAATCTGCAATGATCCAGGCTCCAGAGACACCCTAAAACCTGATGCGTTTCTCCTGCTCTCTGCTGCTGCAGGAGCTCCACACCCAGGGGCCCCCCAACACCGCGACTCTGTGTTCTCGGCCCAGAAGAGCCTGATGAAGCTGAGAGGCAGTCCAGCCCCATCCTTGCCTAGCCCCCTTCTTTCACTCATGACCTCTCTACTCTGGCCTAAATCCCTCATCCTCACACCTGGAATTGTTGCAAATTTTGCAGGTTCACATCACTTCCCAATTAACTCTTCCCTATTAACTATCTGATTCTGAAGGTTTAAATATTATCCTGCGTTCAGAAGGGTTTGGTTTTTGAATCCCATTCTACACAGGGGGGAAACTTGCTCCAAATCTCACAGAAAGTAACTGGCCTAGCTTTTCTTTTTTCTTAAAAAAAAAAAAAAAAGCAGATTATTTACTTTTATTGAAAGCATGGTGCATTAGAACATTATGTAAGCTTCACCTGTGTATCCTTAAAAGTTAGCATGTATATACAGTACATTAACTTCACCCAGAAAACTTGTTTAAATTTCTTCCCAAGGGAATTGTCTTTAAAAATCTTTTATGAAAGCAGTATTGTTGGTGGGAATGTAGACTGTTTGGGCCCCCATGGAAAACAGTATGGCACTATCTCCGAGGATTAAAAATAGGTCAACTATATGACCTGGCAACTCCACTCCTAAATATCTGCTTGAAAGAGTGAAAATATTAATTTTGTAAAGGAACTGTCTCTACTTTCATGAGGCATCACAACAAGTCCACCCTTGCCTCCCCCCCATGTGTATGGCATCTTACTAGCTGTTCCTCCTGACCAGCTCTTACCCTTCCGTGGTCATCTCCTGATTGCTACCCACTGTCAGGCTTCCTGACTCCCCTAGAGGACATGTCTCCCCACTGCTCATCTGCACTGCTCACACATGCCCTGCCCACCTCTCAGGAGTTCTTAGGAATTCATACCTGTCGCTACAGAGCTCCCCTGGCTCACGAGTGGTGGGAAGGTGCTTTGCAACCATCTCAAACCAGGTAAGTTCACCATTGCATTCTAGCAGCTTTTAAGAATTTTGGAGCCTTTGGCATAATCATGACAGGATTTTTAACGGTGAACAGGGCAAACAACAACTTGGGATCTCTCCCCACAGGGTGACAATACCCTTCTATTCCCTCCTCCCAGGCCAAAGTGAGCACACTCGCGCATGTGCACACCTACTAGACCAGATGTGTACACTAATGGGGAGGGTGCAACACCCCAAGTGTTAGTTATAGAGGCTAATGGTGGATGTGAAAAATCCTGATAACTCATTCACCCTACAGAAGGGATGATGAGGATGGGAGTCCCCATACAAGCAAGAGGGAGCCCTGTGGCAGGAAGTCTGCAGAAGAGGGTCAGCATGAAAGTCTGGGGTGGTGCCTCGGTTGAAAGTTGAAGTGCTGAGTAGGTCAGAGGTTGGGAATGCATGATGAGATGAGGTAACAGGTGCAAGGCTTGTAGTGGGGGAATCCAACATTTGGCCGGAAGGCCAGGTGCACAACACGCAACTATGGAAAGTCGAGCTGCTTGAATCTGGTGTTAGGACCACCAGGATCAGCCCTGAGGCTAGACGTACGCAGATCTCCAGCCACTGACACAGAAGTCTGTGCAACCTCTGACCTGGAGGATGCACAGCCAAGTTCCAGGCAGGGGTTTTCTGAATACAGACTTGGTGGTGTCAGCTGTACAAGATGGGGAGAAAGGTGCAAAGGTTAAATACAGTTTCTGAAGCTTTCATCTCTTATTTTAGATAAGGGAGTTATGACATCTGATTTAGAGAATAGTAAATGATAAAGAGCCCATGAGTTGGGTAGGAAAGTGGACTCAAATGATTTGTGGTCGATGTTAAGCACATGACCCTCGATAGCTCTCTAACCCATTTATTTGTTTGTTTGTTTATCATTCATTCATTCATTCATTTTCGAGACTAGGTCTTGCTATGTTGCCCAGGGTTGTCTCGAACCTGCAGACTCAAGTGATCCCAGGTAGCTGGGATTACAGGTATGTGCCACTGCACCCAGCTTTCTAACCCTTTTAACTGAGGATTTCAAAAGCTAGAGAGAGAATTGTGTGAATGATAATCCACAGCATCATGGACTGGGGTGCGTAAAGCCCTTGGGCACCCAGAGGAGCACAGTAACCACACCTGTGAGTTCCTTTGGGCCCAGAAAAGAACAGTTCAGTCCTCTAAGCACAGAGCAGCAGACCTCTCCACGTGGCAGTGTGGCCACTCACCAGCTACCTGTATGCCACCCAACTCAGGCCAGGAAGCAATAAATAATGTGAGAACCACTGTGTCAAAGTTCCATATCCAAAACATGCCTCAAAGGAGGGGTGCAGGAAAGGAGGACTCTCCTCCACCTCCAGATGCCAGATCCAGCCCTACTTCCCAGGTACCGAGATTAAAGTGGATGGGGATGATGCAGGTGCATCCAATCTAATCCTGTGGGTCCTAAAAAACGGAAATGCTTTTTTGGTTGCAATGAGAAAGTGAAAGAGAAAAGTAGGAGAGATTAGGAGTAAGAGATGGCCTCGACCTACCATTTCTGGCATCGAAGGAGAAGGAGGGAGACCTTGGAAAACTGGTAATAGCCCTCTGCGGGGACCCCAGTCCTACAAGTGCAAGTAAGTGAAACCTGCCAGCATAGGGAAGAACAGGGAATGGGCATTCATCTGGAGCCTCAGTGAAGAAGACAGGTTGGTAGGACCCATACGCCATTAGTAGGATTCATTTCGGTTGCCGAAGTTGGCAGCATGAGAAAACTAGGACAGCCTCTGTGGTACAACTTACGAGCGATGTGTGTGGGTGTGCCCGTGTGTATTTATTTTTTACTCCAGCCAAATGGGTTTATTCAGAAACAACAACAGAGCAGTTTGAAAGGTACAGTCTGAAAGGGAGACACGTGTACATGGCTCCTTTTTTTTTCTTTTAAAGTTGTAGGCAGGCATTGCCGGGAGCCAGGAGGAGTGAGAGTGCTGTGTTTCTACAGTGGGTGTGTCCAAGAGGGCTGTCCTGAGGGCTCTGGCATCTACTGAAAATGGGTGATAAAACTGTGGTGGTTACTTAGGAACATAACACAGCTCTCCAAGTCCCCAAGGGAAGCTGTAGGTGAAATGAACTGAACAGCAGAGTGGATGGACAAAAATGCTGTTTTGCCCTCAAGGGGAAAGAAAATGATCTTCATTCCAGAAAAGACCAAGATCCTGTTCACAGGGTTTACTGGGCAATTTAGCTATCAGATTTAACATCATCATTGTGAAAAGGGAGAAGGGGGATAGAAAACACTTTGGAAAGTTTCTCCTTTTAAAGCCCCTTGGGTAGTTTTATTTTGCTCCTAATAGACCGACTTTTCTTTGGCTTGAAAAAAGTGTAACAAGAACCTGAATCGTAAGGACAGGAGAGTATGACTCCTGAAATAGTCAGCTTTAGGAGACACAGACCAATAGAGACACATTAAGAACAGCTTCGTGTTTTGTCAACAACCAGAACAGACTGTCTCTAATAAGAATAGCATTTATTGTACAACTACCAGGCACCTGGCAATATACTAGTCCCCAGAAAGACAGAAGCCAATCCTGGACAGACCTAGCAAGGCAAGGGTCATGTGACAGACCACGGCAGTGTGAACAGCTTCGCACACCAAACCCTGGCGCTTCCACCCTATATATAACACAGTGTTGGATGTCAATGATAACTTGTAAAACTGGGGGAAGAGGAGCAAAATTGGCTCAAGTGAAGCATGATAACCAGAACTACATGAAAGTCTAAAAATCAAAACCAAAATAAGTAATAAAACACCTTGGTGCAGTTTCTGGCAGCCTGGACACCTGCAAAGTGGGTCTCCATGGAGAGAAGGGGGTTTACTTTGAGGTGGGAGCAGAGAGAGGATGTGATGCCAACCCATGCATGGTACAGGACATGGAGCCATTTGCATAGACTCCTCTGGGAATGTTACCTTTTCTGAAGAACATATGGAAAGCATTTTAATCTAAAGATTTAGTGTAAGCAAGCCTGGAACTACAACATGATTGAATTTCTCTAGACAGGGCTGTTTGAAAACATTTGGCAAACATTAGGTCAATCTGGCAAAAATGACACTTTCACAATGTAAAAAGGCAAATAAACATACTTTTTTTTTTAAGCCGAGGAAACTTAAGCATTAAACCCACAAATATAGCATTCTTCCTCTCTGCTAGCTCTGGTCTCTGATCTGAGGCTAGATAAATGGGAGGGCCGTGAATACCAGTTAGTGGATCTTCAATTTCAGTTGGTACCTAGTAGCTATTGTAAAAGTTGATATTATTCATCACCTGGGCAAAGTTCTGAAAGAACAAATCATAAAAAGGTAAAGTAACTTTCTGATATTAATATTTGGGTTTTATCCAAAAAAGTATGAACCTGAACTTGACACAAAAAACCAAGCACACATACATATAGTTTATTATTATAAAACTTACAAACAGGCAGGTGAGAGAGAAAAATCTGAAGGCCAATCAGTCTGGATAGGCTGTGTCAAAAATGCTTATAAAAGAGTGATACTGAAATACTTTTTTTGATAAAGAAATAATCATATTCCATGAAAGTTGAAAGAACACTGTATAGCTGCTTTGTATGGGTCTTTCTCCATTCAAAACAGAAAATGAGAACCCCATAATAAAGAAACAGGGGTTCCTTTGAATATAATTCCTCCCCTGAATGAGTTCAAGAGTTGGGGGAAAAATGGAAATTCATTGATGGAGAAAAATCATGATATTGGGAGAAAAGCTAGCTCAGAGTTATTTGTTTGCAAAAATCCTCAAACCACTCCAAATGACGTCTTTGTGGTAGAAAACAAATAGAAAGCTTTCACATGAATCAGCTCAAATTACTCTTTGATATAAAGTAATCCCCACAAATAAAATCAAGGCAATAAACACAAAACATGATTTATGGAATCCCCTTTCCAAGTTGGCAAAACACCTGAAAACAGTTTTTGCTGAGTCAGGGTTTTTCCAAAGGCAGGAAATACTTAAAATGGAAATAGACACTCTCTCAAACTTGGAAAGTGAACAGGGCAGAACTTACGTAGATCTGATTCTTCTTATATCGCTGGTGTAAGTTGTGCATGATGGCACCCCCATGGAGCTCTGTCAGGGTAGCCATGTCATCCACACCCTCCTCATTCATGGGATGCATGGGGGTCACCTTCTGCTGTGTAATTGTGCTCTGCTTGTACGTGAACACCTGGTGGGGGGGATGCATTCAGTTATTTACCAGTTATGAGTTTTTTATTTGCACAGATACTTTCCCAACTCAACACAATCTCAAGACCATTTTAGCAGCAATATCCTCAATTGGCCAATAAACACACTGTAGAGAAGTTTATCATTTCCTCTGTGCTCTACATCTGATTTGCAAGAAGGTAATAATTTTCACCATTGCTAATAGATGATCCTCAAAGACCATGAAGTACTAAGCATCCTTCGGGAACACAGAAATTACATATTACTATTCACTTCTCTGCCTTTTTCTCCATTTGATATAAATCACTAAAAATTAAGAAAATGGTTAATCAAACTTTTAGCAAATAATTAGGAACATGACATAATGTTTCACAAAGGATCAGATGATGTATTTTAAAACTTAATGATAAAAGTCTTCAACTGAAGTGTTAATGAAATTTTCACCATATGTGTATGTGTTTGTTCAAAGATTGGCACGTATCTGTCCAGTAGTGTTTGAAATATACCTTTGGACACTACCCTCTCTTAACCAGGATCTTGAGCAAACTCCTTCTCAGATGAAAATAAAATCAGTTTCTTTGACAAACTGCCTTCGTTGAAACACCAGCCATGTGTAACCGAGGTAACCCTGATAGGGCAGACTGATAACAAGATTTAGCATTCATTTCTAAAATCCATGAGTTGATCTGGTATCAAGTGGAACCCATGAAGCCGGCTGCATCTTCAGACCAAAGTGTGGCCAGTTTTCTGTTCAACTGTGCAGCAGTCACAGCATCCGATGATGCAATCTACTCCATAGTTACACATTTTATACTTCGATTGCAATAGCTTTTAAAATAAACACCAAGATTGAAGCAGCAAGAGTCTCAATAGCCTGCCATGGGTAGGAGCTGGCTACGAGGCTCTCTGGAAGAGGTGTGGACCTGCAGGTGGCTGCAGCTGAGTGGGGCTGGTTGGGGATCCTGGTAGAGGCAGAGGGCTGAGCTGGACGCTAGCCAGAATGAGGGTAGCTGCTGAACTGCCCATTGTTCAAGTAGGATCTGCAATCAGGAAGCCCAATGAGCCTCAAGTAAAACAAATTTTTCAAAGAACAGCAAAATATGCCTTCAGTGGTGGCAAAAACAGAGGGGAGTCTGAACCCAAAATGACAAAGCAAGAAGCAGTATCGCTACTGAGCACATGACCAATGGCCAGCACAGGGAGAGGAAGAGGAGCTTGTAGACCAACTAGGCCTTAATGTCACAAGACCAGGGGGAATCTTCTCAATGAGCAGCCAACAGCAAGGAAGTTAATGGTGTTCTGGCAGGGTGAATTTTTTGTTATTATTTTTATTTTTTTATAATTTTATTTAATGGATTATACACACATTTCACTTTGTTTTTTAACCCGAGGTTCTCCCACCACCTTGTCACCTGTGAACCATCAGGTGAGAGAATTTAAATGGAGTGCATAGTTATTTCAAATTCTTACTAGTAGATATGCATGAATACTAACTTTTTATAAGAAAATGCCTCAAAGTCACAAATTGTTAAAAAATTAGCTAAGAACTACATCCAAGTCTTTTTCTTTACATGTGATGATTTTTCAATGAGGTTATATGTAAATCAGAATACTAGGAGATAATACTCAACAAGTGCACATGAATATGACCATTTGAATAACAAAAGTACCATGAAAACCACACAGTCTTCATACTACACAAAGACACACACTGCAACAACTTTTTGGAATAACATTTTCAGAACTTTTTGATTGGCGGTTCTATTTTAAAAGGTGGACCAGTTGTCTGCACGGCAACAAATGGGATGTTACTGCAAAAAGAGAATGGCATACCAAGAAAAGCAAAAGGACCAACCCAATAGTTTTCATAAGCTAGGAAAAATGGCATGTTTTATTTTCCTAGAGGAAAAACAAAAACCTCAGCAGTGGCTTTTTTGCCCCATGAACCACAAAGAGCCGGTCAAGGCCAGTCCTGAGAAACAGCTCCAGGTCAGGGACAGGGCCAGCCATCTTGTATGAGGACCAGCCACATCCCCAGCTGCTTCCTGGGTTCAAGCCTCCCGCTGCAGATATTACCCCCATCAGCCCCACCTACTGGAGAGGAAGGTGGTCACTCGACCATGTGAGTAATCACAGAGGTGGGCAGGAGTACTGAGGGAGTGTCAAGATGTCAGAGTCAGGACTGTGGAGTACTATGGGGAAATGCACAGAACATTAAAAACTGTGGAAACACTTAAGGTGCTGACCTTTTATTTGAACTCATCAACACCTTGGAAGGAAGTTAAAGAAACAGACTTAGGCTTGGAGGAGTAGCAGTCTTGAGGACACCTGGAAAATTCCAGAAGTGGGAAAGCTTCAGAGAAGTTTCTTCCAGAGAAGACTCCCCGCCCTTCTCTGGCTTGGCACCTGTCCAAAGCCAATGCAGGTAGGTTTTCCAGAAACAGAGCCACAGGGCAAATGCTGCTTTTCCAGCCACATAAACTGTGAGAAGGAACAGCAGCTGAAATACTTTGGGTGGTGAACTACAGAGCAGCTAAACCCTGCAAGAAGCAGCTCTACCCCTGCTCCCCAACTGTGTGAGCCAGATGTTCCTGCTGGCTCCTCAAGGTCCCCAGAAAAATGTACCTGTGCTAGGACAACAGAGTGCAATAGTGACACTTGCTTGCCCCCTGCATCATCAGCAAATCCTTCCCAAGGTAAAAACAAACCACGTCCATACTGTGGTCTGAGGAAGCTGAAAATTCCAGAATTTGAGGACAGAAAAATTTAGGGTAATACATCTTGTTTGTATTAATATTGATTCTATCTTTTGAAATAACTCATATAGGCCGGGCACGGTGGTTCGTGCCTGTAAGCTTCAGCCTATGAAGCGGCCAGGGCTAGGGATCGCGGTTCAAGTCCCGCCTGGGGCCCGTAGCGAGACCTAGTTCCAAAAAAATAGCTGGGCGTGGTGGCACGCCTGTAATCCCAGCTACCTGGGAAGCTGAGGCTGGGGATGGCTTGAGTTTGTGGTACCCTGGGCAACGAGAGCCTGCGGTTCCATGGGCAAAAATAGTGAGACCTAGTCTCAAAATAAATAAATAAATAAAAATGAATAACTCATATATAACACACAAAATTCAGATATTAATATACACGTGTGAACATATAATGATGTATATATTCATGTATGTGCATTTGTATATAGACACACACACACATAAGTGATTATGCACCTCTCAGGGTGCTGACCTCAACAGTGCTAAGTGATAGGTTGTATTAACTTAGCAAATCCCCCAATTTAAGCAGAGACTGATGGGTGTATGTGAGGCATAGGGAATACAGTTTACACTCCAACAAAGGGGTAGGGAGAAACCAACATGTTGTTATATATGCAGTGTTGGAGGCAGTAACATCTGTGAAGACCCAGATCAGGGCCAGAAGACAAAGTGCCAACAGGCTTACTTTACATTAGATATTTAGGGGCTGATGAAACAACATCAAAGTAGAAACCACAGGAAACGAGGGATGGAACTAGCCTCCTGCATCTGGGCTCATACCGCATATTGGTTGAGTAACATTTGACTTAATTTGGAAAGATTTCAAAGGCTTCATAAGATCCACTGTTTCATTTTAAAAATTTTAAGGAGAACCCTAGGAATATTAACCCTGTACAACAGCCGGGCATGGTGGCTCATGCCTGTAAAGCTTCAGCCTATGAAGTGGCCAGGGCTAGGGATCGTGGTTTGAGTCCCACCTGGGGCCCATAGCAAGACCTAGTTCCAAAAAAATAGCTGGGTGTGGTGGCACGCGCCTGTAATCCCAGCTACCTGGGAAGCTGAGGCTGGGGATGGCTTGGGTCTGTGGTACCCCGGGCAACGAGAGCCTGCGGTTCCACGGGCAAAAATAGCGAGACCTAGTTTCAAAAAAAACAAACCCTGTGCAACAATGAACAGAGTATTCGTTATACATAACTATTTCCAAATAGCAAAGGAGAAAATTCTAGGTTTAAAGAAAGGAATTCTTTTTACAGAACTTTAGGAACCAACAAAAGCCAAGATACAATAACAAGATGTAGTCCTAAAATCTCCACTCAGAATAAAATGAGTTACTTCAGTGGAGCTTATACTAGAAGAAAGGAGGTAAAGTTGAGAAAGGGAGCAAAATATGGAAGATTAATAGACAGGAAATCAATTTAGAGAAAATGGGGCTGCAGAACAAATAGCTTGTTATAGAAATACAAACCACTGGTCACAAGATGGGATGGATTAAGCATGGGGAGCAGAACAAGGAAAGCCAATCAACACTATGGGAAAACAACTTGGACAAGGCTTGCCCAGCTCTCAGTCCACTTCTGTATGAAAAACGAAAAGGCCTTGGGCCAATTAGATAAAAGGCAGTCAAGTCATTCTCAATCCCCTTCATCTCTACCCTTAGAATGCTACCTATACACTGAAGAACCACTCCCCACACTTACGCAATAGCTCCAGTAATGCAGTGTGATATGTACAGATGTCCTATTATAGATCTTTAGGGAACCCCTGTCATAAAACCGAACTTATTTTCCAATTGAAGAGAAATGACCTCTCCCAGTTGACAAATGGGAGAGAGGATGCTCTCAATAAGTGATTTCAACTCATGTTAGCTTGGAATATTTAAGAGAATTTCTCAATTTCCCCTCCCAGGGGACAATTTGTAGAATCTATAAACATTTTCGGGGGGCAGATGGAGAGGGCAAGAAAGCTATTAGTGTTGAGTCAGTAAGAACGAAGGATGTTACTGAGCATCAAAGAAAGACTATTCTAGAATGTTAGAAATATCAAGGTACAAGGCCTGGTTATAAAAATGCCTCAACAACCAGCCAACCAGACATCTAGGTTGACAATCTCTAGATAAAATAATGAGTGAGCAAAAAAAAAAGTCTTTCATAAAACACAAATACAAGTAGTTTAGTAATAACTGAAAAAACCAGTATAGCTGATCAAAGGTCAGCATGGCAAGATCTACACCACCTGTAGCTTGGGAACAATGAGCCAAATTGTTAGCTTCTCTGGTCCACTATTTTCCCCACTTGTAAAATAAGATTCAGAATATTATGAAAACTAAAGAAAATTAGGTAGTTGAGGGTTACAGCACCTGGAACCAATGAGGGCATGATGAAAGGAAGCCAGGCCTATGAGAGGAACATAGTGGAAGAACAGCACAGAACATTGCACAAAGACATCAATCAGGAATCTTAGCAGAGAGGATGTTCAAGAGAAGGGATCAACGCTAGCTCTGATGGTGCAGGCGATCTTGATCTGGGCCCCAGAGGATAGAAATTACTTGATGCAAACTTCTTCTATGTTAATCCCTCTGCATGGTCTTGGCCTCCTGTCGACAGTTCCCCTGACTGTGTGTCATTTCTGGGAACACCTCTCATTTCCCTGCTTTGTTTCCTTCATTGGCTCATTAAATTCATGAATCAGTGTGATCAGCGACAAAGGTTAAGAGTGGGCCTCCTGGCATGTGGGTAAGCAGGGCAATCACATCAACCCAGTGGGCTGCTCACATGAGATTTCATGGACTTCGTGGTCCTCTCCACGAAGTATCCGAGTATCTGCCTCCACCTGCTTTTCTGCTGCTGGTTCAGGAGACTGGAGAAAGCTTTTGGGGCACAAAAATGATAAGAACACTAAAAAGTCCCACTGCAATCAGGTGAAAAACAAAAGTGAATGTGTCTAACAGGGAAAATAGGCAACAGGGCCCTGCTTTCAGGTCCAATTAACATCTTCATTAAAGTGACACGGGGGTAATGTGATCTTTATATAAATAAACATGATGTTATTAGACTTCTTTGAATGAATCTGTTAGATAAATAATGATTTAATCAAAGACTGACATTTTCTTTTTCAAAAACTCAAGCCAGTCTGTAACATTAAGTTCTTAAAATTGTCAGTGGGCTCTCAATGCCAGATAATATTGTACATTTATTTTTCTTAAAAAAATTAATTTTTGATAAAATGACATTTTAGTATCACAGAAACCCTTGCCATGCACAATGACATATTATTACTATGTACAAACTTAAAAGCAAAGCTTCCAGCTCCAAGAAAAGCGATACTAAGCATCCTGATGAACTTAAGGGGAAGGAAACCTCCTGGTGAGCCAGTGTGGGTAAAAGTCACACCGCTGAAAAATGCAAATGAAACATCCAGTAAGTTGAGAATCATAAAAATGCTTTCTGAAGTTCCCTTGTCTGCATCTGGGGAATATGTAGTAGTGATAAGAAGTCAACAAACAAAATAAAAGCCAGGGGCTACTCAAAGCTGAGTCCCTCAGAAGAGGGCCTGTGCATATCAGAAAAAGACATTCCTGCTGCAGTGAGACTTGGTATCGGACTCTCACATTTTTCACCAGCTCAAGGATTCCATTCTCATCAATGACTGCAGTACATAGAATTATTTAACGACCATGTAACTTTTCATGCCTTCTCTGGCACAGGAGAGGAGCGATTTCACACGGGACCAGTACATCACTAACAGCCTTCAAGCTGTGATTGATGTCAGCTGGGATGACATTCCATGTACAGTGCTGGGCCCTTTCCAGTGATGCATGTGTCATGGTGAGGAGTGGTGTGCCTACATCTCATACCTAAGTGCAACATAATGCATTTAAGTATAAAACTGAAAATGTAACTGAAGGACAGGCACTTGCTGCTAGCTGCCAGAAGCAGGCACACCAGTTCTTTGATTTAGTTTGATCCTCAGCAGGCAGGACATAGCGCTGCTCATTTTTTAAAGAATGAACTCACGAAGGATCAGAGAAATCAGGAACCCTGTCCAAGAGAAGAGCTGGCATGCGACCCTTAAAGGAGTACATGTTCAGGGTTCATTTACACGCTGTGAACCCTAGTGTGTCTAGTGGGGCAACTAGGAAGAACTCCTGGCTTTTAGGAACAACAGCAGTGGGCAGTGTGGTGGGGCAAACACGTTGGACACTGCCTGGCCAGGGTGCTGTCTTTACTTCCATTTATTCCATTATTTCCATTTATTTATTCTCTCTTGCTCTCTCCCTCATTTGTGCCAGGCTGTGCGTGGGCTTCTGGGGAAATAATGATGAATTAAATAGCACCCTCCCCTCTCAAAAGCTTGCTGACCACTGTAGGATCAGAAGGCTAAACAGGTCCTCTGAACCAGGGGTGGGGCTATCAGAAGGAAAGACCTAGGGTGCCAGGGAAACAGTCATGTGGGCCAGATGAGTCAGGGACTTTGTCCCTGACTTTGAAACAGAGACAGAGGAGCAGGGACAAATTGAGACTGTAGAGCTAGTCCACATAGGGGGGTGTGGATGGGGCAGGGTGTGGGAACTGCAGGGCTTCCCTGTGCCCTAGTGACACCTGGCCTCTGATCTGGGGGAACAGAGGGCCCTGTGGGCAGCAAAAGGGACAAAGACACCTTCTCATTATCACACAGCACTCACATCCAAACTGGCACATGGAGGAGGTTTTGCTAGAGAGACGCTACAAAGAACTCTGGGCACAAACTAATCCAGCAGACCAATTTCCTAGAAGCACTATGGGAAAGCCATGTCAAAATCACTTCTATGCTAAGCACTGATATCCCACATGTGGACACAATACAGCACCATAAGATTGGCTAGGACACACACAGTTGAATAAAGACCTGCAGTTTCCAGCAGGTCAGGCCAGCTGGTGGACAGTAAACCTGAAGCACTCAGTCATCCTGACAACACTAAAGTTTGCCAGCAGGCCAGCAGGGTAATGAATCCGGGAGCCTCCAGTGAGACCCTGAGAACATGAACTTGAACTCTGGTACAAAACCTCCATTCTTCTGATTCAAATCACCTTGATATTCCAAATGTATCACCCTGAAACAAAACACCCCCACTTCCTTCCTCACTCTGGGCCTACTTTTCTTATCCTCCCCAGGGAAGGACACTGGCTTCTAACCTGGGCACCAGAGCCAAGCTTCGCCCCACCTCTGCTGGCCATCATGTCTCTGGGCCAAGTCCTGCCAAAGAGATGGTGGTGCTGCCTGGAAACTGAAACCATCTCCTTTCCCATGCTTCATTCCCATTGCTCATCCAGACCCTAGAAAAGCTTCCTCATGAGTTTCTCTACCCCTGGTGTAGGTGGCAAGAACCCAAGGGTCTCAAATTGAAGCTCATGATGTTCCTAAGTTTTGAGTTTCAGTTCTAATGATTTCTTAAGATAAAGTTCCTTGGCACCAACATCTTGGAATTCCAAGATATTTGCAGAGCTCACACTGGTTTCTTTGGTGGGTGTTTCCCAAAGAGGGGTTGACTAAGAGTTTTAGGGAACCGTTGCTTAAATGTGTCTACTTTGTACTGAGCAACTTGTCCAATCTTGGCAATCCTTGGTTTCAACAGCTATAGAATAGGGCTAGCCAATACCTACACCTCTTGGGTGGTGGAGAGAAAGGAGTGCGGTCTCACACACAGGATGCAGCCCTGAGTCTGCAGAGGAGTCACGTATAGGTTTCTGTGGGTACTTGATAACGTGTCAGCGATAGAATCTGTTCATGCCGTGGCGGAACCTCTCAATTCAGAATTTCCAGCCAAATCCTCAAGTTGTTTCCAATCACCTTTGAGATAAGAATCTCCTTCATGTGCCTTCTTGTGATGCCTTCCTGGAACCCCTGTCGTTTTCCCACCTAGCTGACTGCAGCCATGTCAGCCTGGGGTTCTCTGGCTCTTCTCCCACATGGCCCCGCTTTCCATCCCACAGAGAACCTGTCATGGAGGTACCATGTATCCACTTACACTCAGCCACCTTGCACTTGCTGCTGGGTCTAGAGGATGGAGCTGAACAGCTGAGTGAAGCTAAAAAGCACGGAAGCTGGGTGGCTCAAGTCAAAGCTTCTCTGGCTTTGACTAACATCCAGGGACATGGAAGGAAATTTGTGGAGGAGACATGTAGAGAAGAGTCATGTGGGTGAAAGACATGGGGGAAGGCTGTCTTTGGCAAAGACAATGGTAGCTGTTACCCTAATTTGTTCATTGATTTTGCTCTTTTTGTCCCAGATTTGCCAGGCTCCTTCTGCCCCTTTCCTCTGCTTCCCTGCCTGAAGGTGCCTTAGACCTGTGACAAGCTTCCAGGACTTAGCAGTCCCATTTTGGGTCAACACTGTTTGCCTGGGCACTTGCCCATAAGGAGAAGAGCAATCAGGGTGTTTTACTGGGAAATTTATTAGGGATAGCCTTTCATTTCCTCTCTATGTACATTCATTCTGCCAGAGATCCTTCACACTAAGAGTCTGCTTTGCCTTAGCATGTGTGGATGGCAGGATATCTTTAGAGTGTGGAACCTTTAAAAGAGGGTGGGCGGCCCCCTGGGTATCCTTTGGTCATACACTAAAAACTCTCCTGGCCTCTGTTTCCCCCTGTCCCTCCTTCCACCTGCTCACCCCTCCTCCAGGCCTTAGCCACCATGTCTGAGTTAGGCCCTTCTCTCCCACAGCACCTTGGACAGAACCCTTTCCACAAGACAAGGCGGTAATTTCATTCTTGTCTCTGATGAAGAAGCAGGGGTAAAAAAGCCTTTAGCTCCTGCATGGCAGTGGCTGGTTTTCAGGGGTTCTGTGATAAGGCTCTGAGGCTCAAGATGAGAGGTAGGAAGGAGGATGGGGCTGTACTGTCAACTACAGAATAGTATTGGCTGCAATCTGATGCTACCCTGAACAGTCCATCAAGACCTGTGTCTTGTGAAAATCTTGGAATCTCTCGAAGTCCTCAATTCCTGGCACCATTCTTCATAACTGCTCCCTGAAGGGACAAACTCCAGCTCCCCTTCTGCAAAGTTCACATAATAAAATAACGACCTTATACTGGCTGGTATGAAGACCTCACCCTAAAGTCTGACTCGGAAAGCAATGGTTTCATTTGCTGGCTGTCCTGAAACTGGTTTAAATTCAATAGTATGCCAGTAGCTTCTTGGTTGTTGTTAAGTGAAATGAGAAAGACATATTTGAGCCAAATATGCATCCATCTCAGTTTTAAAACATAGTCTGACCAATTTTATAAATCCTAGCAGTAAGCACTGTTGTCTGTATGCCACTGATTTGCAAATATCAAGTGAGAATCACGGGAGACCACGTATGGCATTTAGGAGCTGAGTAATCAGCAATCAGTCAGATTCCAGACTGAAGTCAAAAGCCTTTTTTTGCTGTTTGGTAAAATATCTACAAAGAGAGAAGGAGGTCAGCTTGGTCAGATTCATGGTACCAGAGAAGGAGAAGACACACCATTCAGAAGATCCCGGGAAAGGCCAATCAAATTGGAACATGGAGTCATGAGTTCCTACGCGTCCCTGTGTGCCGACCTACCCTGATGCCAAAGAAACCTCTAGAAAGGTCAAGAAAATGTTACTTGAGTTACTGGAAGGATCAGGCAGATGATGGAAAAAGAAGACTGAAAAAAGTATATGTTATTAAGTAAGAAGGGAATGTTCTCATCTTTTTCAAAAGTACTTTTAGTAAGAAAAATGAATACTATGCATTGAGATATTTTTCCTAATATATGGACTATGAACAACATAAGGAGACTAAAAATACCCTTTGTTTTCCTCCAAAATTATCAGCAGGGAATTGTGGTGTCTCCAAATGTCTATGAAATCCAAGGATGTGAAACCCTGCACACCTTCAGCTGGAAATCTGGTCCACGTGGCTGAGAGCAAGAGTACTTGCAGCTTTCAGACACTGATGGGAATCTGGGAAGTGTTTTTTAGGAGGAAAGGTTAAGTGGGATAAACATGACGTGTCTTTGTTAATCCCATCATTCCCTTTGTAGTTTACCATCCCTGTACTGAGCTATCCCAGAAAGGGAGTTTGGAGTCTTTCTTTATGGGAATATCCTTATAAGTCTGTGTCTCCCCCAATTTCCATTTTTAAAGTCTTACAGAATCAAAACACAGCTGAAAAACAAGGGATCCTTATGTACTTACTCTGTCTTCCACTGTCACTCTTACACTTCAATTACGACATTTACACCTAAAACCTTTGCACCTCCATCAAAATCACTACATCTTTATCTGTTTTCAAGTCACAAAGATAAAGGAGATAAAGATAAAGGAGAAGATAAAGGAGATCAGAAACTTAATGCCCCAACATGTGCTGAGATGGGCTGATGGAAACTGATGAAGAAATGAAGAGAACCTGTCACCTGGCAGCCCCCAACCTGATGGACATCTGGAAATGGAGGGGTGGCCTCAAACTTAGAGCTGTCAACTCTCTGATACCCTACAGTGCCTTATAAGTGAACAAGCATACACATTTTTATATTTAATATTTCTCCCAATTTTTAGCTCTCTTAACCTCTCAATAGCTGTGTCTTCTCCTATGTAGTGAGCTAATATACTAGAGGGAATGAAAATTAGTGTAGTTGCTGTAGAAAATGGTCTGATACTTCCAGGATTACTAATGTCCCAGTAATTCCAAGTCCTATGAATATATAAAAACAATAAAAACATATCCACACCAAACAATAAAACAAAGCCCAACAACTAAAAACTGTACATGGGTATTCACAGCATTACTGCTTTTAATCAAAAAGTAGAAACAACATGAATGTCTACCAACAGAAGACTGTATAACATAATCCTTTCCCATGAATTATTACTCAACCATAAAATTAGGAGTACTAACATCAAGAACCTAGAAAATGAAAGAGGTGAAACACAAAAGGCCACAGATGACATGATTCTATTCAGTATACTCATGCAGAGATGGCAGGTAGATTAGCAGTAGCTGGCAGATGGGAAGGGGGGTGGGCGGGCAATGAAGAGTGATTGCAAATGTACCAGAGGTTTCCATTTCAGGTGACAGAAATATGCTAAAAGTGATCATGGTGATGACCGTACAACACAGCGAATATACTAAAAAGCACCAAACTTTGTACAAAGGGCAACTGAGCTTTTATTTAAGCACAAACTCTTGAGTTAGGTGTATGGAGCAGAAGGATACATGCAGGCAGTGGGGCCTCTCTCTGGCTGCCATGCCCAGCCCACCTCACTTTCTGGAACACAGCTTCTAAGTCCCTCAGAGATGTGGCACAGACACATTCCAGGTGCTGTGTAAAGAATCCAGCATCTCTGCTTGTGAGAGAATAGTTCTTGCATCTATCTAGAAAATACTGACTCTAATCCAGAAAGGTTTTCTTTAATATGGAAAAGGTTCCTTATTTAACCTGTTTGTTACTTAATACTTAACAGATAAGCCCTCAAAAATCAATAAATAAATGGAGTTAGCTGAGAATTTGAGAGGTACAGGACAGTATGTCTTTCCACATGAATTTCTACTGCAATATATTTTCTCTCGACAATGGTTGTGAATAAGATTGCTTATGAATTGGATGACATGGTGTTCTGTTCCATTTAATTAATCTCCCAAACACAGTGTTTAATTCAGGCAGAAAAAAGGTAAAGCCAGAACTCCCAGAAACTTTCATACTGTTTTTGTTAACTCCGCAAAGCATTCCAGAACCCTGAGCTAAGTCCCAGGCGGGGAATGCTTTTTGGGACTTTCTTTTAGAAGAGCTACGGTTCCAAGGTGAGTAACTAGAAGAGCAACTGACAGCACCACCAGTACAGGTTGGGTCTTTACACAAATCCTCCCCCAAAGATGAAGATACACCTGGTCGGCAGATGGATGCACTGGCACCGGCTTTCCGACAGCCTTGCCATGAACATGTGGCAGCAGTGAGCCATCCGCTGCACTGTTGGAGGCTCCATGGGGGTCAGAGAAGTGGCACCTGTCTAGTTGGCACGCTGCCCCAAGCATGAGACACCCAGGGGTGCTGCAGCATGAGATCACTGTGCTTTACACAAACGAGCATTGTTACCTGGCTCCCTGAGCTGATTTTGTGGTTTTACCTAACACCTGCTTAAGATGAGAGCAGTTCAAGGTCCCAGATATGAGTGTAAGACCCAGGAGGAGGCCAGCTGAGGTCAGACATGGTGAGGCCCAACCTCACACGAGGATGTAGTAGTGATTTTTTTTGTATTTTTTTTTAAATTGAGGTAGCATTGGTTATAAGAGTAAGTTTCAGAGGAACAGGTTCACACTTCTCTCCAGGTGTGAGTCACCCCACCCATCACCCAAGCAGCCAGACTGTCCATGGGGCTCTGGGGTGCGGGAGTATCACCTGCTAATGGGTGGATGACTCTGCCCCCAGGTCCTCTCCCAGAGGTTCCAACCAGGTGGAGATTTGGGGTGGAGCCTATAAACAGGGTTTGTGTATCAGGGAAAAGACAATGAATGATACCGGTGACAAATGCAAACACTGACAGCGTGGGAGACCACATTCATCCTGATCAGGGAGAACAGTGTGAAAAACACCCTGCTATAGGTGGAAGAAGGCACAGAATGATGGGTAGATGTCTCAGGGAACAAAAGAAAAAACAGCTGGCACTGCACCCTCCTATGTGCAGCAGACATGCAAGACCATTAGGACTGATTATGCAGCCTGGTGTGGCTGAAGGGGAAAGAGAAGACCAGGAAAGATACAGAAAACCACATCCACCTGTGGATCTGCCAGACGGCAGAGCTAGCACCTACAGGTTATTAACCAAATGATTATCAGGGAAGACCACAGCCTTTAGCATGGATGTGCTCGGTGACTTTGCATCTCATTCCAGGGAAATAAAATAAGTGAAGAGAGAGAGAATGTCAGAGATTCTGGTGCTAGGGAGTGGAAAGAAATTCACTCTACCCTCCCATTCAGCACCAACCAAAGGACCAGATTCTACTTCCAGTTCCTCTAGGCCCTATTTTTTGGCCAACACCCTGTGTCTACATCCTTTAATACCAAGGCAGTGGCAAAGGGTGACATCAGAGAAGGCATCCTGTGAATGAGCAGGAACTGGGCAAGAGACAATCTGACACGTTTTTGCCAGGTTTCCGACTCATAGCTCGTGGATCAGCAATTACAAAGGAAATATGAGACACCGGAGCTGAAGCATGTCTGTCCTGTGAAGCTGGGTGCTTTCTTTCTCATTAACCACAGCTGATTCTTCATCTTCAGAGTCCATGCAGAAATTACCATGTTCTAGTACTTACTCCTAGCTGAAGCAGAACTGTGAACCAGAGTCTAAATTAAATAAAATGTTTTCGGTGGAGATGTTATACTTGGCAGTATGGTACAACAACAACAAAAGTAGGCTGTGGGGGCCGGGCACAGTGGCTTGTGCCTGTAAGCTTCAGCCTATGAAGCGGATGGGGCTAGGGATCACGGTTCGAGTCCTGCCTGGGGCCTGTAGCGAGACCTAGTTCCAAAAAATAGCTGGGCGTAGTGGCACGCGCCTGTAATTCCAGCTACCTGGGAAGCTGAGGCTGGGAATCACTTGAGTCCGTGGTACCCCAGGCAACGAGAGCCTGCGGTTCCACAGGCAAAAATAGCAAGACCCAGTTTCAAAAAAAAAAAAAAAAAAAAAAAAAGGTAGGCTCTGGACATGTACTTAAAATGCCAGCTTGCTGCCAATTAAGTTAGAACCAATCAATGTAAAAATAAGTAAATGAAAAGATTTGACACAGGGAGAGCCATCTGTGTTCAAAAATGTTTTAAAGAAGAAATTTAAAATGTTTAGAATCTCTCTATATTCTTCAGGGACAATGCATACTTTCAAATGAATTTTTTTAAGACTTGGTTTTAGCTAAAATTAATTTTAAGGCTATAAATGTCTTTTCACTCTGTATCAAAAGAATTGAGATATTTCAGGTAATTATTTTGTGGGTTGACTAAGCCTATTAAAATGGAGGCTATTTCTGTTAAAAAGTTAGAATTGCTAATAACATGAATGGTTCTGCTAGGTGGGTTATAACAGAACAGCTAGATAGAGTTTCCAAGTTTTAGAAACACAACTTCAAATGTCTTGACTTGGGACTGACACCAAAATTTCCCCCTGCAAATTGAGTACCCTTTAAATTAGGCACAAGCAAGCATGAAGCAGCAGTGCTAAAGGTTAAATTT
Source organism: Uropsilus gracilis (assembly GCA_004024945.1). NCBI lineage: Eukaryota > Metazoa > Chordata > Mammalia > Eulipotyphla > Talpidae > Uropsilus > Uropsilus gracilis. The sequence continues at coordinate 40,880 of PVHY01005427.1, read as the reverse complement.
TATTTGCAATTTTTTCAGTTTTCAAGTTTTTTCCAAGCTAGGAAGCAAGTCTGGTTTCTCAAGCCCCATAGACCATCAAAACCGAGGGGCCTTTGTGGTCGGCAACACTAATAACTAATTCAGGCACAGTCAACAAAGCCAAGTTCTATTTGAACTTCTAACAATGGAAGCTGACTTCACTGCCAACTCCTCTTGCAAACTGTTTTTCATTAATAAGCTTTTTTGTAAGTGTGTCTAATAAGAAAGCCCATGATCTCTTTGTCCCAGTCTCATTATTCCAGACTCAGGGAGGCTGGGAGGCTGGAGTGCTTTTAATGGGCCACCACCTATTAGTCCACACCAGGCCCATCCTGCTGAGATCAACACAATATCTGATAACCAGACAAAGAGCATGTGATAAATGAAGGCATGAGAGCACTCCTTTATGGGGACTTGAAGGATAGGGACTAGTGTGACATCACAATCAGGTAGCACGTACGTACATTCTTGGCTTCACAGCATCTTAAAAAATAGCATGGCAGAAAACCTTGTCCTTATAGACACACACTTGGGAAAAGGTGCCCCTAGCTCTGTTGACGTATAAGAGCAATTTCGATGTATTTGTTGAGTGTTTTGTGTTATTTGTATATTAAGAGGGTTATTTTAGACAAAATAAAAAAAAACCTCTCTCGTTAACTGTCCCTAAAAAAACTTAAAAACTAATTTACTAAAATAACCTAAAACCGCACTAACATGGCTAGCTTTCTTAATCAAAAATAACAACCACCTGCCTACACTCCCTCAATTACTCTTAAACTTTAAAATATTAATTATCTCTCAAATTTATTTATCTTCTTTAAAATTCAATAGGCCCTAGTCCTATGTCCCAATAAATACCCCTTTCTTTTATTAATAAAATTATCTCATAGTTTATACTTCCATTTAACCCCCAGCTATAGCTAAACAATCTCTTCTAGTCAATTCATTTCTCATACCTTACATCTAACAACCAACAGTTGAGGGAGATGGGGTATAAGCTTTTGGTCCACCTTTTGCCAAAAACTTTTCTGTTCAAAATGTATTAATTCTGCGCCTGGCACAGGGTGAGACGCTGAGCAGACAAAGCCGGATGAGAAAGGGTGCTGAGAGCTGGTTCAGGGCAGGAGCAGCTGGGACACAAACACCCCCCACCCCCCCACTCCCCCACCCCACCCCCGGTCTTTAAAAGGTGCTGTAATCGAGGTGCACAACTCTAGGCTGAGGGAGACTGATGTGCCAGAAAAATCACCTCCTGAGTATAGTCCAGTTACTTTTGTGATGAGGTCTGACACGAGTCATTCCATTTCTCAGAAACTTTCCTATCTGTCCAAGGGTGGTACACATGTCTGCTCTCCACTGTTATAAGACTGCTGTAAGCCTCAGGCAGAGGGTGATGCTGCCCAGGTTTAAGGGACGGCTGCTGCCAAGAGGATCACTCGGATCTGCCAGCTGACCCGTCAGCTTAGTCATCAAACTGTCAGAGGCTTGTTTCCTTGGAAATCTTGCCAGGGGTCCTGGCTCCCTTGTACTCAGTGCCTGGCTGCCCACTCACAAGGCCATTCCCGCCATTTCCGGGCAGCTGGCTGAAACCACACCCAGCCAGCTCAGTTCAACACCCACCTCCACACACCACAAACCTTTCCACATGTTACAGCTTCACATATGCTCCCCACCCCAGGCTCTCCTTTTAAATTGCTAGGCAACTGAGTCCCGACCTCCCTGGGACCTGTAGGTGCATGAATGTTCCCTCCCCTCCCGCCCTCCACAGTGACAGCAGTTCCTTGTTTCACCTGGTAAACACCTCCATTCTATCAGTCATCGACCTTCTGGAAAGGTGCTGTTCTCATCCCAATTTTCTAAGTGAGAAAAGTTTGGTCCAGAGAGTTTACATAACCGGTGAAGGTTCCACCCTAGAATGTGGCAAGCAGGCTGGGAGCCAAAGTTCCGTGTCTCGGAGAGGTCCAGACGCCACCATGCCAGAATTCCCTGGCCCACAGCCCGCCCAAGGCCAAATTCCAGGTTATCAGGGCTCTAACTCCAGGTGCACGGAATCCACTGCAGTGCATCAAATCTACGGCGATGGGTAACTTTACAGGCAGTTTTTTTTGAGAGTAGGTCTCGCTATTTTTGCCCGTGGAACCGCAGGCTCTTGTTGCCCGGGGTACCACAGACTCAAGCCATCCCCAGCCTCAGCTTCCCAGGTAGCTGGGATGACAGGCGCACACCACCACCAAGCCCAGCTATTTTTTTGGAACTACGTCTCGCTACAGGCCCCAGGCGGAACTCGAACCACGATCCCTAGCTCTGGCCGCTTCATAGGCTGAAGCTTACAGGCACGAGCCACCGTGCCCGGCAGATTTTCTTTTTTTAAAGGCATGGACAGTCATGGGAAATGGAAGTTGACACTGAATGTAAAAGCTTCTAGGGCTTCTGAAGTTCACTAATAGCATCCAAACTCGTTTGCACAAGTCAGGCCAGAAGGGGGGACACCCATAAAAGATAATTACATGATCTTAAGAACTTCAAATCCTTAACCCATATTTACTTTATTACTCTTTCTCCAAACAAGAGAATGACACATGAGTAGGAAGAAGAAACAAGCACAAAGAAAGTGGGTTAGCCTCACTCACTGCCCAGTGAATACAAGCCACAATCAACTCCCGTTTCTCCCCACTTCAGTTCCCTTCAGTCAGCCCTGGGGAACTTGTTACATTCTTTCCCATTGCCATGCCTGTTGTGATGTTGAGGTTTATAAGAAATATATACTTAGTTTTCTGGGTGACCAGAATACATTTCTCATACCATTTGGTCTAGGTCCTACCTTATGGTTCCTAAACTTCTAGAATTTCCTAAGTGAAGAGAGGACTCAAGGTGTCTTTTTTCATTATTGAACGAGGTGACTGTGGGTACACATGAGGAGGGCTGAGTGCCAAGGGATCCAATCACGAGGCCTTCTGTCTCACCCTTTAATTTACTGGAGGGAAGAGGAACTAAAAGTTAAATCAATCCAAATAGTGATCCAATCAATTGTGTCTATGAAGTCTCCATTAAAACAGAGTTCATAGAGCTTCAGGGTTGGTGGATAAAAAGCAATTTTGGGAGAGTGGCCTCCCAGAGGGGCAGGGACCCACCCCATCCTCTTCCAGTGCCTTGTTTTAGGCACCTCTTCTATCTGGTTATTTCTGAGACATGGTCTTTCACAATAAATGGGTGTTCTACTCAGTAAATGGATTTTCTCAGTTCTGTGGGCATCTGTCTGCATTGAACCACCCCACCCTTGTAGCCAAATGTCATGTAAGCATCCTGGTCACCAACTGTTGGACCACCGTCCTGTTTGTGACACCAGTTGTAGGGCAAGCATCAGGCTCACCAATGTGCATATGTTCTTTGAATAGTTCTAGCAGTTACGCAGACACACCATGTAGGGTAGGGCTGGGGGTGCTGGGAATCCCCCAGTTCCCCAGTAATCTTCACGTTCTTTCTCTGGCTTCTCTCTCCAAAGTTCTCTCATGCCTGCTGGGCGCTCTCCTTCGTACCTCTCACCTGGTGTGCACACTTGCACATGCACATGCCCACTGGGCCCCACAGTCATGGGGAGGGCGAAATACCACAGGTGCTGGTTATAAACCGAACGGAGGAAAAAGCCTGACCAACTCATTTACCCCATGACATCCTAAAAAAATTAATGAACCCTCAGAAGGGGATTGTGTGAACCTCCAACCTGTAGTTTATTGGTCAGAAGCTCAGGTGATAACCTGGGCTTGTGACTGACATCAGAAAAGGGGGTAGTCTTGCGGGACTGAGCCCTCAACCTGTGGAACGTGATGGTCTTCCCAGGTAGACAGTGTGTCATATGAGTTTAATTCTTGGCAATCCCACCGGTCTCTAGAAGTTGCTAGTTGCTTATTGGTGAAGAATCTGCACATACACTTATACTGTGAGGGGGTCCAGAAACCCATTCATTTGCCCTTTTATTATTTTTTTATTTTTATTTTTAAATACAATTTTATTTTGTTCTTTAGGTTAAAACCTCTCTGTTATATATCCCCCCCCCCGGTGCCCCTTCCATTCTCTTGAACCCCACTCTTTGTTGTTTATTAGCTGTGCTGAGTCCATTAGTCTCTTTCCTATGTTAGTGTCTTTTCTCTGGGTGAGGGACTGCGTTGTTGGGTCCAGGCGAACCTTGCTGTTTAATTTTCAGTCTTAAGTTTGCATTGGGTGGCCGGGTTATATTCGTTTGTGATCTGTCCATGTTTTCTTGCTGCAGGCCGTCCTCTCCAAGCCCATCTCCATTGCTTTGCTGCTTTTCCTTATGGCTCTGGTGTCGGGCTTTGGGGGTCTTGCCCCCAGCCAGTGTTGGTCAAGAAGTTTCTCTGAGTTCAGACTTCTGCGAGTGGCCTTTGAAGATCATCTCCTCTGCTTCAGTTTGCAGTTTTGATGTGGGGCCCATTATGCCTTCTTTGGTCATCCTCTCCTCTCTCGTAATAAGGGAAGGGTGTGTTGCTCTCCTTGAATATATCTTCAAATTTAAGTCCCAGGTTTTGACCCGGCGAGCGTAGAAGTACACATGGTGACATCGTGTCTCTATGGTTGTTATTCTGGTCTTACATGTACTGGTTCACTTGGTTGTCCATCTGCTGTGTCCAGCTCAGATCTGTGGGCTGGACTTTTGCCTGGTCCCTCACCCGCTCTATGTTGGGGTTGGTGTTGCGCATATTCTGGTTCCTCTGAAGTTTAGCTGGAGTAAGAAGTAAGAGAGAGATGTAGGGGCCCTCCCACTCACCCCCCCAACCTCCCTACCCCCGCCCAACTTGCCCGCAGGCCGACTGAATGACAGCTCACCCTTCCATGCCCTCCAGCTTCTGGGGGCTGGGGGCTACACGGCCCTGCTCAGGCGGGCTGTAAATGGCTGCCCCTCAGCAGCCACCCACTGGCAGGTGGGGCCTCCTCTCCCCACCCCGCCCCCCTCCCAGGGGACTCACCTGAGAGGCCCGACACCCCTCGCTCCCCCATTTGCCCTTTTAAAGAACAATGAATCTTTAACTCATGACTACTAGAAAATGATAAGTCTTCCATTTTTTAGTCTACTTTTTTCTTTGCATAAATTCCTTTCTCAACTCAGGAATGATCAATTGAACACTTAAGTATTTTATGTTAGTCACATAGGAAAACACATTTCACTATCAAGTCTGAAATCGGGTTGAAAGGGGCAGAAGCCGCCAATTAGCAAGCCATAAGGAAAAAAAAACTCTTCAAAAGCGGCTTCTGCCTCCCAGGTTCCCTCACTCACGCATAGCAGTAGCCACTCAAATGCAGTTTAAACCACTTGGTTTATTAACAAAGGAAATTAACCAGGAAAAACAAGAAGTCCTTACTTCTAAGTGGCCAGTTATTTTGCCCTAATCACCATTTTGTCTGAAAGCCCCAAACACATGTCCAAGATGGTGCCCCTTTGCCCCGCCAAACCTCAGAGGCAGGCACTTTAGGGAAGTCCAGTCTTTCTCCAGCATCTTCTCTTTGCTTCTTCTCTCTATTGTTCTGTGCTGCTCCCCTTCTCCAAGGTTCTTCAGATTTCTTTCACAATTGTTGATGCACATATCAGCTTTCAAAATCCCTGGCTACCTCCAGGTACCAGCTCACAATACCACCTTGCTGCGGTGCCACACTCTCCACATTGGCTACTCTTCAACCAGTCACCATGGCTCCTTGACACCACCAGCTCACCCTGGATTCTCTGGCTTCCCCTGGCAGGCCACGGGGGCCTGTTCTCTGAGTCTGCCATTCTCATTTCCTCCCTTTCTTTCCTTGCTCCTTCCTTTTATCTTCACTCTCTGTTGCCGCTTCCCATTTTCTCTCATGGTTTTCTCAGGCCCCGCCCACCAGGGCATTTTGGCGCCTATTCAATTTTCAACTATGTCACTACCCTGGTATCAAGTCCACATCACACCTTTCATCTCCATGTCACCTGCACCTTTATTCTCAGATCACCTTAGTTCACAGCGAGTACAAAGGATTTTTAAAATTTATATATATATACATATTTCACATCTTTGTATTCCCTAAGGTTCACTCACCACCACCCCTCCCCGAGACCACTCCCACCCATCTTCCTGCTACTACCCTCCCCCCGTTGTGTACTTTAGTTTGGTTGTTAGCTTGTTTTGACTTTTCCTCCTGGCCTTTTGTTTTTCCTATATCCCACATATTAGTGAAACCATTCGGTTTCTCTGTTTCTGACTTGTTTCTGTTAATATGATTTCTTATAGATCCATGAATGTTGTCTCAAATTCATCAAATTTGTCATTTTTAATTGATGAGTAATGTTCCGTTGTGTATATATACCACATCTTATATATATTTCACATCTTTGTAATCCCTGGGATTCACCCCCCCCCACCCTCACCACCATTCCCCCTCTTTCCCCTCTGCCCGAATTTGTGTGCTTCAGTTAGGTGGTTAGCTTATTTTGACTTTTCCTTGTGGTTTTTATTTTTTTCCCTATATCCCATATATTAGTGAAACCATTTGGTTTCTGTTTTTCCTTTTTTAAATAATTTATATTTATATATATATATATATATATATATATATATATATATATATATTTCACCTCATTGTGACCCTGGGGTCACCCACCACCTCCCTTCCCTGGCCACTCCACCTGGTCCCCTCCCACAGGTGTGTGTTTTTGTTTGGTTGTCCATATATTAGTGAAACCATTTGGTTTCTGTCTTTTTCCTTCTGACTTGTTTCTGCCAATATGATTTCTTCTAGGTACATCCATGTTACCAAAAAATTATCAAATTTGTCATTTTTAATTGATGAGTAATATTCCGTTGTATATATACACCACATCTTTTTCATCCAGTCATCTGTTTTGGGGCATTTGGGTTGTTTATAAATAGTGCTGCAATAAACATCTGAGCACAGATGTTCCTTTGTACCCATATTGAGGTCTCCTTTGGGTAGATTCCCAGATGAGCGATTGCTGGGTCAAATGGTAGTTCCATTTTCATTAGTTTGAGGGTCCTCCACACTGCTTTCCACAGTGGCTGGACCAGTTTGCATTCCCACCAGCAATGTAGAAGTGCTCCTTTCTCTCCACATCCATGCCAGCATTTCTTGTTGTCTGTTTTTTGGATGTGGGCCATTCTTACTGGTGTAAGGAGGTATCTCATTGTGGTTTTGATTTGCATTTCCCTTACCGCTAATGACGCCGAACAGTTTTTCATGCACCTGATGGCCATTTGGACTTCCTCTTTGGAGAAGCGTCTTTTTAGATCTTCATCCCATTTTTTAACTGGGTTTTTGGCTTTGTTTTAGTTAAATTGTGTGAGCTCCTTGTATATCTTTGTTATCAGACTTGTTATCACTTGTATGGAGGGCAAACATTTTTTCCCACTTGGTTGGGATTCTTTTTTTTTTTTTTGTCTGTTTTGCTGTACAGAAGCTTTTCAGTTTGATGTTGTCACAGCTGTTTGTTTTTCTACATTTTTTTTGCCAGCTATAGATGTGGCCAAAAATTGATTTTTGAATTGTAACTCATGAAGGGTTTTGCCCAGCTTTTACTCTATGTATTTTATGGTTTCAGGTCTTACGTCCAAGTCTTTAATCCATTTTGAGTTGGTTTTTGTACATGGTGTGAGGGAGGTATCTTGGTTCATTTTTTGCATGTCTTGGTCCAGTTTTCCCAATACCATTTATTGAAGAGCCTGTCCTTGTTCCAATATAAGCTTTTCACTCCTTTGTCAAAGATTAGTTGACTATATATGTGTGGCTTTATTTGAGGGGATTCAGTCCTGTTCCATTGGTCTGATTGTGTTTTTATACCAGTACCAAGCTGTTTTAATTATTATGGCTTTATAGTATAGTTTGAAGTCTGGAATAGTAATTCCTCCATTCTCTCTTCTGGTCAGGAGGTTTTTCAATAATCTAGGTCTTTTGTTATTCCACATGTATTTCTGTAATTTTTGTTCTATCTCTTTGAAGAATGTTGTTGGAATTTTTATAGGGATTGCATTGAATCTGTAGATTGCTTTTGGTAGGATGGCCATTTTGATGATGTTAATTCTTCCAATCCATGAGCAGGGAATGTCTTTCCATTTCCTTATGTCTTCTTCTATCTCTCTAAAAGAGAGATAGCTGCTAAACAGCGTTTTGCAGTTTTTCTTTATATCAATCTTTCACATGTTTTGTTAGGTTTATCCCCAGGTATTTTATTTTTTTCGATGTGATGGTAAATGGGATGGTTTTTTTAATTTGTTCTTCTGCTTGACTTTTTTGTCTATAGGAAAGCTTCTGTCTTCTGTGTGTTGATTTTGTAACTGGCTACTTTACTGAACTGGTTTATTGTTTCAAGAAGTTTTTCTGTGCCTTTTTTATTTTTGGATTCTTTACATAAAGAATCATATCGTCTGCATATATTGAGAGCTTCAGTTCTTCTTTCCCTACTTGTACTCCTTTTATGTCTTTCTCTTGTCTTGTTGCCCTCGCTACAACTTCCAGTACAATGTTGAAAAGTAGTGGAGAGTGGGCATCCTGGCCTAGGTTCAGATCTTAATTGGAATGATTTTAGTTTTTCCCCATTTAAGATGATGTTTGCTGTAGGTTTGTCATAGATGGTTGTTATTATGTTGAGCTATGTTCCTTTTATTCCCAAATTTTCAAGAGCTTTTATCATAAGTGGGTGTTGTACTTTATCAAATGCTTTCTCTGCATCTATTGATATGACCATACGGTTTTTGGTTTTCTCCTTGTTGATGTGGTGGATTATATTAATTGATTTTTGAATGTTGAACCATCCCTGTGCCTGGATAAATCCCACTTGGTCATGGTGAATAATGCCTTTTATACATCATTGGATTTGATTTGCCAAGATTTTATTTAAAATTTCTGTGTTTGTGTTCATTAGGGAAATTGGTCTATAGTTTTCTTTCTTCATGCGGTCTTTATTTGGTTTGGGTATGAGAATGTTGTTTGCTTCACAGAACATGTTTGGCAGTTTTCCTTCTTTCTCAATTTTTTTGAAAAGCTTTATTAGTGCAGGATTATCGTTGATTTTTGAGAATGATCTGTGTGCATCTGAAAAGAATGTGTATTCCTTTCTTTGGGGGTGCAGTGTCCTGTAGACTATCTATTAGGTCCATATGGTCTAGATCTTTATTTAGGGCTTTTATGTTTTTATTTCGTTTTTGTCTTGTTGATCAATTCTTTAGTGAGAGTGATGTGTTGAAATCACCTACCACATATGTATTTTTGCTGATGTCTGTTTTCAGTGCTGTTAGTAGTTGTTTGATGAATTTTGGTGCTCCTCATTTGGTGAGTATATGTTAATAATTGTTATGTCTTTATTATGCATTGACCCTTTTACCAATATATAGTATCCTTCTTTATCCCTTGTCACCTTTTTCAGCTTAAAGTCTACTTTATCTGCTATTAGTATGGTTACTCCAGCTTTCTTCTGGGAGCCATTTGCTTGCAGAACTTTTTCCAGTCTTCTACTTTGAGTCTATGCCTATCTTTTGTGTTTAAGCATGTTTCCTGCAGCCAGCAGAATGTTGGGTTTTGTTTTTTGATCCACTCTGCTACTCTGTGTCTTTTGATTGCTGAATTTAGACCATTGACATTTAGGGTGATGACTGATACTTGCTGTGCTGGTGTTGACTTTTGGAAGGTCATTTGGAGGTTAGGGTTTCCTTTTTTTTCCTTTCTTTTACTGATATTTGAGATTCTGAAGTTGGTTTTTTGGTTGTCGTTTTGAGGTTCACATGGTGTGAAATAAGTTTACATATTCAGAAGATATTTGTTCATACAATATTCACCTTAGTAAACTTAGTTGTGAAAAACACAATTTTGCCTTTCTCCAATCTTACATCTTTCCAACATTTCAAAGAAGCTAGAATATATGCCAACATACAAAAGAAATTAACATGCAGGCTGCGCACATCTGCTTTAATCTAAAAACTAAAGTCATTTTGCCATCTTTAGAGGTGATCATAATAGACATAGAAAGTCCAGATGGCCCAGTCTGTCTTCACATCAACTGAGAAGACAGACATTGAAAGTATTTATTTTTTTATCTCCTTTAAAAAATTTTTTTTTTTATTTTTCCACGGCAAGAAAATATCAAAAGTATTTATTTAGCAGGTTGGACACCAGTGGCAATTTCTGACCTTGTATTTTTTTGAAAAAGAATGTTTTCAAGCAAATGAAAAATTAATGGGTCAAACTGTTGGCACTTATTCTCTATTCACCCTGGCTCAGCAATAACGTCAAGGTGTTTTCAAAGAGCACCATCAATTTCGCTCAGCTGGTTTATAATGGTAGTTTGATACATGAAATCTGGCACTGCAAATCTCTGTGGCTCACACATTTTTAAAAAGAATCTTGGAAAGCAGAATGAAAGCTCTGTTGAAAACCATGAGATGAGGAACAGACAGGGCGAGGGCTAGGAGAGGGCTAGGAGAAGGGAACCTGTGTTAGCAGGCCACCATGCAGGTTAAGTGTGACACCCAGGAGACAGTCCTTTGGAAAGTGGGCAAGAGATGGGGGATGCTTTTCCTGCTAGTCAAAGGGCTTCTACCTAAAGTAGTGGCCTACATCAAATTTTTATTTCTATCTTGGGGTGAGTTTTGTGTTTCTGAACTTGAAGTCTTTTGTGAATAAAAAAGTAGCAATTATGTCCTGGTGGTTTCTTCCTCTCTAAAGAGAAGTGAGGGGATCTTTGGGATCCCCAGCCCAGCTATCCAGCTGATGAGTTCCTGAGTTACTTCACTCTACACAACAAAGCAGAACCTGTCTTCACATGTGGCAGATAGGCAATGTGGGTCACATGTTATTATGAAAAACCAGATGAGATCAACCAAAAATACTCTCGAATGGTAGAAATTATGCAAACCTCAGGTGTCCATGGTCCGCCTGACTTGTGCAAACACAATCTCATTTAAACCTCTCAGAAATAACATCAGGGTTCTGATTTACAAGACCATTGTTGTGATTTCTCTTATTTTCCAGATTGGGTCTCCTGGGAAGATCAAACCAAACCACATAAACTTAAAACAATTAAAAGCATCAATTAATGAATATGCAAACATGGTATTACCAGTGCAGTTGGGAGGAAATCAGGATGCTTTTACTAAGATTGTTTAGAATGGTTGACTGGACAGAGACAAAGGCAAAGATGGGGTGAACATACCCCATAAAAATGAAGTCCACACAGAATTTTTAACACATAAAAATGGCAAAGAAGTTGAGAGTAAGTGGCAAAAGTCCCAAAGAAACAAAAGCACTGACTGCAGGTAATGTGAGTTTATTGATCACTGTCAGTGAATGATGACACCCACCTAATTGTGCCTGGAGAGAAACATCCTCTCCATGCATATACAAATCAATTCATTAGTTAGGGTTTCCTTTTCAGTTCTTCCCTAAATGCATTTATTCTAAAGGTTTATAGGGCAGCAGGTACTGAAAAATTATTCCACTTTTTGCCTCTGGCTTTCAGACATTAATTGAATTTGTTATTGTTTTGGGATTTTCCGCCCTGTATCCCTCATCAGCTGGTGGCACAGGCAGGGTTTGCTCCTTAACGTTCCCCTTCAGGCCCCGAGAGGACGGCTCATATGCCCCTTAACCAGGTGCTGGCCCATAATCAAGGCTTGATTCTAATCTTGGACTTGATCAAAGCTGACCAAAGCACTCTAGGTTCTGGCTACTTAATTGCCATGGCAAAACATGCAGTCTTCTCCCCCAAATCTTGGCATTTTGCAACTACGTAAGAAAAGCTTGAATTAAAATGCCCTGTATAAACCTTTTAGAAATTTCTCCCAGGAATTCCTCAAGTGGCCACAGAAGAAACCAAGAAGTAACAGAAGCAAATAAGGGCAGAAGTAGCAATGAAAAGGGGGTGATGCCAGGTAAGGCATAGAGAACCTCAAAAATTTATTATAAAAATATTATCAGCGATCACGTCAAGTTACAAGTTCTCCATTTAAAAACTGTGACCTTTCTACAATGTGTCAAACCAATGCTGAGGTGACCTTCAGGGGTCACTTCTCACCCCTATCTCAGGATGACAGCACACAAAGGAGGAACTATTCCTGACAGCCTCCTAATGGACAGGAGGGAAAGCTGCGCTTTAGCAGGTCTAAAATTGATGCTATTACTATTTCCCCAGGCTTAAGGGAAACAGCTATTTATTTCTGGTGCCAGGTAGGCCAGGCCCCCATTGTCATACCAGCCTGGCTCTGAGGGCTTCTGTCAGGTTGTTGTTGCACCTGTCTGCTTGCCAGTGAGAGAGAACATCTGTTCTGCATCATCTTTGTAAGTACCTACCAAACTGTTTAAGGTAACCGCCTTCGTGTCTTCTGGGGAGCTATTTCTCTAGTGTTCTTTCAATCTCAAAACCACAGATAAGAAGTTATGCCCATTTCACACATGGGGTTCTTATTTTTTTCTTTTTGAGACCAGGTCTCGCTATTTTTGCCCGTGGAACCCCAGGCTCTCATTGCCCGGGGTACCACGGACTCAAGCCATTCTCAGCCTCAGTTCCCAGGTAGCTGGGATTACAGGTGTGCACCACCACGCCTAACTGTTTTTTTGGAACTAGGTCTCGCTATGGGCTCCAGGCAGGACTCGAACCGCGATCCCTAGCCCCGGCCGCTTCATAGGCTGAAGCTTACAAGCACGAGCCACCGTGCCCGGCCTACACATGGGGTTCTTAACTCAAAAGAGTGCCTAAGGTAAGGTCTAAAATGATTTTTTTTTTTCCCAAAAAACACCTAAGAATAGTTTCACCTATAGGCACCTCATGTTCACTGCAACATTATTTGCAATAGAAGAGCTGGAAAGAGCCAAAATTCCCAGTGACAGATGACTGGAAGAAGATGTGGTATATATATATATATACATGGCATACCACCAGTTATGATAAAAGATGAAATCCTACCATTTGCAGCAATGTGGATGTATCCAGAGGGTATTATGCATAGTGAAACAAGTCAGAGAAAGACAACCCTGTATGATTTCACTGCTGTGTAGTAGATAAACCAAACAAGTAAATGAACTAAAGAGAAAACAAACTAGACTGTGAGACCAAATGAGTGTTAGCAGAAGGGGAGGGGAAAGGAGAGTGGGTAAATCAAGTAAAGGGGGTAGACTATATGGTGAAGGGCAGTGAACTTAATGGTTCTAGAGGTGAATTTAATGCAGTAGGTATAGATGCTAATTTATAACAATGTATACCTGAAACTTATATGCTTGTAACTATTTTGCTATCATATTTATACATCAAAATATGATCCTTACTTACAGAAATATTAAATATGTAACCTATTATGAACCCGTTAAAAAGTGGTTCTTTATACTAGCCATCTTTTTCTTTATTATCTGTATTTTCTACCAAGTTTTTAAGACACAGAGGCAGGTCCAGACAGAAGAATGTTACTTGGCAATTAAGGAGTGAAGTGCTGACATATGCTACACTATGAAGAAACAGGAGCACATTATGCCAAGTGTAAGAAGACAGTCACAAATGACCATACATCCAGTGACGTGTCTGGAATGGACATGTCTACAAAGTAGTTGCCTAGGGCTAGGGGGTGGGTTTGGGAGGTTGCAGGGTGAGGACTGAGGTGCACAAGGATTTCATTCTTGGGTAACGAAAAACTCCAAAATTGAATGCAGTAATGGTTGTAGAAACAGCAATAAGATAAAGTTCACTGAGCTGTATGCTTGACAATGGTGAAATTTTATGTGGGATGTGAAGCATATTGCAACAAAACTGTTGAATTTTTTTGGTAAAGATTCCTTTTCACTTCAGCTCATAGCTCAAACTTATGAAATTTATTAACTAATCATATCTTAGGTGCTAAGATGTGGTTACAGCCTTTTTGCTCTTTCAGTTCAAAGTACTATCTACAAATACATCTGCAACGCATTTTAAAGTCTCCATCAAAGACAGAAATGAATCAACGATGGATACTTCTGACTGTCCTCAAAAGGAAGAATTCTTTTCTGTCCGTTATTTACATTATCATATATTTGCAAATCATGTCCCAAGTAGGAGACATCCAAAATATGTTAGGGCATGTGGATGCTGCCACTTCCTCTCATTAGTGCTACCTACACTGAATGTTTTCAGGCTCCTGTAACTTTTCCAAGGCTAGTTAAGTCCTTTGGATGAAAGGAGGGATGGGGGGGGAGGGGACAAAGTGTAACAGTTATTACATGAACAATCTTTACATTTAATTATTAATATTTTTTTAAATCAGAAAAAAAGTTAAGGTTGAAATTGCTGAAATTTCATCTCCCTGGTTTATCACCAATCCAGGAAGGAATTAGGTTAATCGGACAGGATTTACCATTTACAAAAACCACGCTGATCGCATTCCCCAGTGGCCTGATCTCTTTTGAGTCCTTTGTTATCAAAGCTTCCTGAGCTGGGAATAGCATATGCTCTGGCCCATTGTCACGGGAAGTGTTTTTCGGCATCACCCAGTGAACATCTGTCATTCGCTCCTAAGGCGAGAGCCAAAGCAGATGCTGGGAACAAGTCCCTGTGAACTCTGACCTGGCAGGAAGATGGATACATTTCAGAACAGAAGATCATTCCAGGAGAGGAAAATGTCTTAATTCTCAAGGGTTGGCTACCCAGTTACCCTCAACCAGAAGACTTAAAAATTCTATTTCAAAGTTATTACAAGACCCATTCAGAACACCCAAATGGCAGCTAGATTAAAGACGGACTTGAACTTCTGAAATGAAGCCACTGCATTTGGAACTTCTAATGCAGCCCATGTGCTCACTTTACACACGTAAAGTTACAGTAAACTTTACACATGTAAAGTTACAGTTTTATGGGAGATGCACAAGTCGGCTAGAAAGTCATCTTGAAAACCCTCTGGGGGACATCTCCCCCCTTAGAAATTCATGTGAATAATCAAAACCTTCAGTATTAGACAATGCTGTGTGGACTGCAGTCACTTAATCTTAAACATGTTCATCAGAATGAAATGATGCAGATCTTTGAAGGCAAATGCCAAAGAAAGAAGTATTGGAGTCACTGCTAGAATTTTTTAAAAAGTTTCAGGGATTCATTCAAGCAAAGGAAGGAAGAGAGGAGGTTTGCTTCTCCAGACAGATCCCCTTCTCAGAATATCTTTGCTTAAACTCCTGGGTTTCAATCGGAGTGAGACTAGCTTAGGCAGGTATGAGCACAGAGTTGAGGGAGGTGCTGACTCTGGGGGTGGTGCAAATGGAGTCAGGGTACCTATAGAATACCCTGAGTGCCTTCTTACATTTTGCACCCCGCATGTCTTACTCTAGCCCCAGCCCTCTTTTGTTGCCTGCCCAGCGTTCTCCATGCCACGGTGGCATGGATGTGATAAAATAGCCTAGTAAGCATAAGGCTAACTTCCACAGACTTAGGATTAATAACAGAAGCTTCTAAACTTAGGACAGCTCTTTTACAACTGTGACAATTCTGCTTAAAAAATGAGGGTAGTGTATCTGCTGAGCATGAATAATGGTATATGAACAATTAAACTGCTCCTCAATATTAAAAATGAGCATTTCATAGCAAAACTTATGAAAGTAGATTAGTCATTTCTAAATTAAAAAAAAATTTTTTTTCCACCTCACTGAGGCTATTTTTTATTTATTTTTTTGGTTGTTCTTTTTTTTTTTAATTTAATTTAAAATTTTTTAAATTTGCATATATATGTGTATTTATATTTATATTACATTTTTGCATTATTGTGTACACCAGGGCTTTCTCACTTCGCTAGCTAACACCTGTTAACCATCCTGATCTTTTGTGCTCGTCCCTCCCCTGCCTTCAAATATTCATTTTTTTAAATGCTGCTTCTGGGAGACTGTCCTTTGTGTTGGGGTGTAATTAACACAGAACACACATATTTCATATTTTTACTGTGCCTGAAGCTGTTCTCCATGAACTCAGAAAAAAATACCCAACTACCCACTAAACCCAGGTGTTAGTATTTAAAACGCCGATGACCAGACTAGAACTTGCTTCTGAAACAGGTTCAAGAATGATGCCTTTTAGGCTGAGCCTTCAGGAAAGACACGTAAGACTGTATGGGTGACCTCTGTGTTTTTATTTTATTTTTTTTTGAGACTAGGTCTCAGTATTTTTGCCCGTGGAACCATAGGCTCACGTTGCCCGGCCTTCCATGGACTCAAGCGATCCCTAGCCTCAGCTTCCTAGGTAGCTGGGATTACAGGCACGTGCCACCATGCCCAGCTATTTTTTGGGACTAGGTCTTGCTGTGTTGCCCAGAGCAGGACTCGAACCGCGATCCCCAGCCCCAGCCACTTCATAAGCTGAAGTTTACAAGCACACGCCACTATGCCCAGCTCCCTTCCGTGTCTTTAAAAAACATTTTGAGAAGACTGTGTCAGACATTTTTATTTAGAACATGGAGTAAAACATGTACACACCCGCTGCCAAGTCATACAAACAAACTGGTTCTCTATGAGGTTTCCAACCAACAGCATCAGCAACACCTAAGAGCCTATTTTAGGAAAGCAAATTTCAGACCCTACCTGAAAGACTGGTTGAGGCCCAGGATTAGTCTGAGGTTGACAAATCCGCCACGGTTTTCTGAAGCTCCTTGCTCACTTTTGAGAGCCACAACATGATGGGCATCAGAAAACAAGGGTTTTGTCACTAATCTCTACCCTCTTGTGCAAGGCAAAAGGGAAACAAATGTAGATGACGTGATAAGACATCCTAGTATGCATAAGGCTAACTTAATCCACATACCACATCTCCTCCCAAGGGAAATAAAGCGATGGCACTTAACAACCAATGCATCAACTCAACAGAGGTTCTTGGCAGTTCCTTATCATCTCAGCTGCCTGTCCCACTGTCAGGCAGGCACACTGCTGTGTCTGAGGCTGGGGTTCAGAGACCTCAATTACAGCCCCGCAAGTAATTCTGTGTAGCTTACACTAGGAACCAGGAGGAGGTCCCCCGAAGCATTAAATTTATCAGAGGTATATCAGGTCCTGGGACAGGACCTGATTCTCATTCTAATGATGAGAAAAAAGAAATCTTTGGCCGGGCATGGTGGCTCGTGCCTGTAAGCTTCAGCCTATGAAGTGGCTGAGGCTAGGGATCATGGTTTGAGTCCTGCCTGGGGCCCGTAGCGAGACCTAGTCCCAAAAAATAGCTGGGCATGGTGGCGTGCGCCTGTAATCCCAGCCACCTGGGAAGCTGAGGCTGGGGATGGCTTGAGTCTGTGGTACCCCAGGCAATAAGAGCCTGCGGTTCCACGGGCAAAAATAGCGAGACCTAGTCTCAAAAAAAAAAAAAAAAGAAATCTTAGATGTTGACTAAAACCACCTACTTGAGGAGCTGGTACTGTGATCAGCCATGTCCTTTTGATCTATGTTCTTATGTATCATTTCACTTGGCAGTTTGCAAAAATATACTGACAACATTGAGGACTTACTATAACTAGTGAAACTGATCTTTTAGATTGAGATCAACAAACTTTCTGCAAAGGGTCAGATGTAAATACTTTGAGCTTTTTAACACAACTCAGCCATGTAGCATGTACATGGTCATGGGTAAGTCAGTAAGAAGCCATGGCCCACAACAACGCACCACACAAGAATTCGCTATCATTTCATGTGTCGTATTCTCCTCTTGAGTATTCCCAAATAGTTAAAAACCACTCTTAGCTCACAGACTGTATAAAACAGGCAGCAGGTATGGGCCATGTTTTGCTGCTGCTACTTCAGCTAAAAGTTGGAGTCACTCAATAAACTTTATTGAGTTGAGTAACACTGGTTTATTTAGCTTCAGTGCAAACAGCTGCCTTCAAAAAAGGCTAATGCAACTTCTATTTTAAGTTCATTTTTCATGTAATGAAATATAGTTTGATGAACCTCACAGAATAAAATACTGAACATTTCCCATTAATTTAGAAAGCTCACCAGGAGGGGAAAAAAAAAAAAAGAAAGCTCACTGGTGCGCCCCTCCCTACCAGCACCCCTCAGGCGTGAGGATGATCTTACATATGAGTTACCTTTTTATGGCTATGCAGAGGGATGGTGGAGCAATCAATATGCAATAAAGGCTGGAGGTTCATGCTTTCCTGGCAGTTCTAAGCAACACACATCCTTTAAACGGAATTTTCCAGAACACGAGTCTAATGGAGATGAACGCCCATTCCAGTGTGGGACAGCTGCTTGGGGTTTACCTGAGCTTTCTTCATCCTGAAGCTCATCCAGCGCAGGAGGGGTCTTTCAAGTCCAAAGGGAGAGAAGAAGTTTTTTCCAGAGCCATCACACTCACCCCCCAACCCCTCAGAGACCTCAGACCCCAGTCTTCTGGCCAGTGTCCTTAAACAGGTTGGTTTTCCTCAGAAACAGAAACATAACTTAATAAGCTGTTTACTCAAGAATCATCATTAGACCTTTTGTATGTGGAGTCTGATTGAGAGGATAGTGGGGATTTCAGGAAGCAGCTTAATCAATGGGATTTCTTCAGATAAGTATTAGAAAATCTTTCACAGTCTCCAAAAATGGAAGGGAAATGCCCAAACCCTGGGTTCTGTTCCGGACAATGAAAAGGGGCAGAAAGGTGTCTGAAAGAAGGAGGTAAAAAAATGGAAGCAACAATCCTGTCTGGATGTTCAGTCCAGTGGAAGCCAGCTCAGCCCAGGATCTCAGGCCTCACCGACCGGGGTGCAGTTCAGGGTAAAGGAAACAGAGGAGACCAGCTGAGGAAAGGAAGGAGATACCTTCCCAGTGACTGCAATCAAAATACCCGTGGGGTCCTCACTTCTCTGACTCCAGCATGAAGAGAATTGCCTAAAGGCACGTTTTAATACAGATTCCGGGACAGAGATTCCCCTACCCCCTTGGAGAAGGGGGGTTGGAAGTAGGGAACCTGAATTTTCATAAAGGTTCCAATGACTATGAAGCAGCTCATCAGAGAATAACAAAGAACAACGGCATTTATGACATTTAAATTCCCATGTTGCACACTATCAGAATGGGTCCCGGCAGAGAGGAGATGGTCAAAAACAGCTCCCTCAAGAGCAAGGTTGCTGGGCTCCTGGGCTTCTCAAAGATAAGTGGGGCTGGAGGGACCAATGGGCTTGGTGAGCAGATGGTGGAAAGTCAAATGGACAATGGGTGAGTTGGAAGGATGGATGGAGCCAAGCTCACACAAACACAGACCGCAGACAGAATGAAGAGGCCCAGAGCAGTAGCTGTGTGGGGGAAAGCAGGGTCTAGAAGTCCCAGACAACACCAACCCTCCTCAGGTCCTCTTGTGACAATGATGGATCATTCCAGCCCGTGAGATTGTTCTGAACTTGGCTGCTCATCAGGTGGCATACAGGAAGCTTTGTACAAACACGCTAGGGCCACAGATCCAACCCAGATTTTTATTTCACTGTTTTGGGGCAGGGCCAAGGCTCCTGGTATAAGCTTCCTAGTGGATTATAACATTCAACCGGGAGAACAACTCTGTCAGCAACAGTTGGGAACACGACTGGGAATGTAGAAATGTGGACATTAAAATGAAATATATATATATATATTTTTTTTTTTTTTGCTGATGCTTCTCTTTCCCTAGAGCAGTAAAAC
Source organism: Uropsilus gracilis (assembly GCA_004024945.1). Lineage (NCBI taxonomy): Eukaryota > Metazoa > Chordata > Mammalia > Eulipotyphla > Talpidae > Uropsilus > Uropsilus gracilis. Next base: position 21,242 of record PVHY01005427.1, on the reverse strand, counting down.
AAAATCAAGGGGAGGAAGCAGCCACCACAAACAAGGCAGCACAAGAACCCGCCAATCCTGAAGAATGGCTTCAGGAAAAAACCCAAGATGAGAGACGAGCCCATATAATCCCTGGGGCCTGAGAGATGAACACGGAAGTCACAGAATGAGATGGAACTCAGCCACAACCTGCCCTCCACACCCACCCCCTTGCTAGTTGCACCCTGTCGTATTTCACATTCCTCCTGAAGTATCAAGAGGTGAGGAACTCTCAACCCATAATCAGCTCTGACATCATCACTGACTGGGACATGCTGTTGATTCAAACTCAGTGCCCGCACCACTGAAGGTTGATAATAGCCATGAGGATAAGCCAGGGCCTATCTGTGACCATGCCCACATGGTGACTGGCAGTGAGAAGACACCCAGCACATGTCATGCCCTCCCCTCTACCCATCTGAAATGCCTACCCCAGGGAAGACTCAGCGTAGGAAGGGCTGCTCCCATTCCCACTGCTCACCAAAGCAGCAACTGAGGAAAGAATGCCATATCCCAGGCTCAGCCTCCTGGATCACATTCAAAGTGTATAAAGTTGGAATCAGAAAACAGAGGACTTTCTCACTGGCCCAACTCTTGGTGCTTTTCCAATATCCATCTTTGTAGTCCTGTTCTTAGTAGAACAGGTCTTTGGGGCCTTACAGGCAAGATAATCAATTCCCCATGAGTTATCACCACATCTAGGAAAGCTGGTTCTAAATAACAAGCCTATTCATGAATTTTTGCAATGGAAAGGTCACAAACAGATAACAGCCTGAAATCTGTTTTAGCCAATTGTCCCTACTGTTTCTTTTGAAATTATGCCCAACATTAATGATAGCCTGTCAGATCTCATACATAATTTGGGTAGTTTTATTGTCAAACAAGGTATTTAAATATTTTTCACAAAATGATATTTACAAAGCCCTACTTACTACTTAAGCTTCAAAAAGAAAAAAATACCATTTTGATTTAATCTTCTACTTCTTCCCAGTCATAAATTACCTCCTGGTCTGAACTTAACATCCAATATTAACTGACTGCTTTTGGTGTTCATGGCACCAAGAATGCAAGATGGCATTCTATTTACCTTTAAGTCTCAGCAATTTAACTTGCTAAGTTAAATACAAAATGGAAAGCAATGTGTGATGGATGGCACCAAACCCAGTCCTTCTGTTTGTGCTGGGCATGAGCCTTGCAGGACCAGGATTTTTGCAGGGTATAGGGAGGATCTGGAGCTACCACAGGCTATACCAGCAAACGGTGGTGGGGGGAGGGGAGCTGTGAGCTGCCCAGAGTAGAGTTTGGAATCCAGAAGTCAACGGAAGATGGGAGGCAGGGCAAAGACAGAAGAGTTTAAATAAACAGACCAAGCCTAAGGATGGAAGAAAAATCTCATTAATGAACCCAGGGAGAAAAGAAGAGGTCAAAGTCTAGAGATAAGCAGGAAGAAAAGTCAACAATTTGGCTCAAAGGAGAGGAAATAAAGACAGTGGTGACCCAGGGGAGAGGTCCTTTGCTCTGCCTCCAAAGCACTTAGTATGCAAGCATAGTGGGGATCTCCAACTATCTGGGCCCAGGACTGCTGACTGACTGACTGAATGCCCTCCCCACACCCTAACCCCCCAGGGGATCTAGGAAGCAAGGAACCCAGCTGTTCCAAAAGGCTTGGGGACAGGAAGGCAAAAGCTGTTTTCTGAAAGGGCCAGAAATAAATTTGACTCACTTAAAGGAGCTGGGGCATGTCTCAGAGGTTAGGGGTGTCTTAAGATCTTCCCAGAGGAATTTTTAGAGGTGAAAGTAATATGGTGGGAACAGAAAGAGTGTGAGCTGGGCCAGCTGAGGTCTCCACCCTGGGCATGGCCCACATTCCTGAGAAACCAAAGTACCTTACAGTGTTGGTCACTGAAGTTGTTTCCTGTTTCATGGGCGATGTTGAAGTATATGGAATAAAAAGTTTCAAATGCCGAACTAGGGAAAATATTCTGCACCAAACCCCACACTCACACACTCTACCTGAACACATGAAAGTACAATTTATATGTTTGTAGAGTGTGTTGAGTAAAACTCCTTGGGAAAAGTCTCTGATCACCAGTGTGCCCCCACCTCTCTGACCTCTGACTGAAGGTCTTGGGTAGCGTCCATGATCCCAGGACAGAAATAATGTGTGAGCTAGGCATGGTGGTACAAGTCTGTAATCCAAGTGCTGGGAGGCAAAGAGGCCAGGGATCTCTTGAGTTCACGGGTTTGAGACTACCCTGGGCAATACCGTGAGACCTGGTCTTGAAAAAGCAGCCGGGTGCAGTGTGGGCACCTGTAATTCCAGCTACCTAGGAGGCTGAGGCTAGGGATCTCTTGAGTTTGTGGGATCGGGACAACCCTGGGCAACATAGCAAGACCTAGACTCAAAAAATAAATAAAAAAATAAAACGTGATATTCTCATGGCCCACAGGGCAAGTGGTTCTTCTCTTACATCACTTGTGATCCTTGAAGAGTTGAGATTTTCTTAAAAGATTGTGCAAGAACAGCCCCAAATGACTGCATTACCTTTTAGCCTGCCACCTGGCTTCACACTTGTGACACTACATTTAGCCACTTGGGGTTTACTAAGTCTCTATGATCCAGGCTCTACTCATAGGAACAGGGACCCAGGATTGACAAATCCCCTTCTCAAAGAGCTTGCTGAAGAGACGGAAGTCCAATACACCTAATGCAAGGGAAAGATGGTGGCTCTTCGGGAGAGAGACAGCCTTGATCTCAAAAAGGCACATCCCTGCGAAACATATTCCCAAGTCCCATGAGCCCAGCACTCAGCCTGCTTCAGTCACAGTCTCCTGTGAGGTGATAATCAGGCTGGACTACAGTGAGGCTACGCAGATCTGCAAACAGGCTCATGTTTTGACTGACACAGTAATAAACATGCAGGCTCTATTTTCCCCCACTATGGTCCCAAGATGAAAATTAATGGAAACATTTGACTTTCCATCTTTGAATCACAAGATGCCAAATCAAAATCCTGGAAAAGGGTGGGAGAAAATCACGTGGCATCCTGAATGGCAGCACCCAGTAAGTTGAACAAATTGCATTTTGCTTGGTTTCTGAAGCAAGACTGAAAGTCCCCAGTGGTGTTCAATCCCTGGAGTGTAGACTTTTGATTCTAGGATACTCCGTGGGCGGGTGAAAGAGCAGAATGTGGGAAAAGCACAGAGAATTTAAGAGTTTCCCAGCTCAAAACTGTATTCTTAATACAGCTGCACTGTTCTGATTGAACTAAATTCCAAGAATAACAGATGGCCGCATTCTGAGGTTTCAACAACAGTCAAATACATCTGATTTCTAAAAACTTGTAAGTCATTTGTCACAGCTCCTTCAACTCCTCACTTTCGGAAGAGTTCTGTAACTACCTTCCTCTCTGAAAGGTTCCTTGCCCATCTACTGGAACCGTACCATCTACCCACCTGCATATCAGACACTAAGGGCATGTTTTCTTCCAGAATCTCCAATCCAGGCATCAAGCTGGGATTTAAGCAACTCTTCTTTGGCAATATTTACTCCTTCAGCAAGGAAGCAAACCAGAATTTCTAATGTGCTATCATATCTAAAAGCAGCAAAAGTAAAGGTATTCAAGCAGAAAGTAGTTTAAAAATCTACTTACCACCAATATCCCGCTCCCCCAATCACATGCTAGCAAAAAATCCAAGCTTCAATTTAAAAAAAAAGTATATTTATTCAGTTTTTTATCTCCACTCAAATTTGAACATTTGCAGCAGAGACTAATCACAGCTAATCTTTCAGATACTCATTTAAAAAAACCTGAAAACCCCAAAGAAAATAAACTTCACAGCTGTGTAACAATCACACACTTGTTAACAGAATTAGGAATGGCAGAGGTGCCCCAAAAGGAAGGGCTTTTAGAGAGATGTTTTGCCCCAACTGGACAGCAAAATAACTTCCATTTTGTTAAACTTGATTGTAAACCATCAGAAATACTCTATCTTTAAGTCATGATCATCTAACAAGCTAGAACACAAAGTTAACATAGAGGACTTCACATGAACCCCAAGTCAAATCAGACAGAGAAAAACAAATACTATCTCATCTCACTTATATATGAAAAAAAAATTTTTTTAAAGACTAGGTCTCACTATGTTACCTAGGATTGTCTTGAATCCAAGGACTCAAGTGATCCCTAGCTTCAGCCTCCCAAGTAGCTGGGATTACAGGTGCGTGCCACTGCACCCGGTTATGAAATCTTAAATAAAACCCAACAATATCAAAATACACCAAGTTCACAGATACACAGTAAGCTGGTGTAGAGGGGACATAGAGGGGAAAATGTACAATGGGTCAAAAGAATTTTTAGTGACCTTGTGTTGTAAGGAAAGTTAAGTAGACTTATTGTGGTGATCACTTTGCAGCATATACAATATCAAATCACTGATTTGTACACCTGAAACAATATGTCAATTAGACTTTAAATAGATATGAATAAACAAACAAACAAATAAATAAATAAGGAAAGGATCATTAACATGCTCGCGGGCTGAACCACGTGAAATTGCTGCTATTCAACTGCTACATTCCACAGAAACGGCAATTGCATGTTTCAGTCAGACCTAGGTTAATTTGTAGACCTAGGTTAAGCAGTAGTGTGATACAAGGAACACCTGTGACCACTGCAGGTAAAAACACATGAAATATATTTTTTCCTTTTGAGAAAAAAAATGGGTATGATTTCCCCAAAAGATCTATACTGATAGGAATACCTTTTCCTTTACACACACACACACACACACACACACACAGAGACTGAGATGGGGAAAGAATATGCTTTTCTTTTTTATACGTAACAACACCAAGGCAATGGAATTAGGTCCAGGTTTGCTGACTAGAACGATTTGCTCTTGCTGCCCCCAAATTTGGCTGAAAGCCAAAGTCTCTTAATAACACCACTGTTGCATCATTAAGGTTGTCCCAAACTCCTTTTCCTCCAGCCTAAGTTGAGGTGCCTTCCTAGTAGACCCCATCATTCAGAGGCTTTGAGTTACCCTGGGAACTCAAGGGGGTCTGCTCTCTGGTTATCCGCCCTTTGGGACAGTGCCAGCTGCTGCTTGCTCACCATGGTGAGAGCTCTCCACATGCCAGCTGCTCCGTCAACAGTTGGCTGTAGGTGTGAAGCCTGGACCTCAGTTTCTGTGGCTGCTGAAAGCAGAGACGGACCTGGCGCTTGACTGTGCCTATTGTCAGCATCTTTACAGGTGAAATTTTCCTTTTTTTAGCAATTTATTTATACATAATTTTCACATCTTTGTAATCCCCAGAGCTCACACCCCACCCCTCTCCTGTTCCCTCCCCCACCCCCACCCCCAGTTGTACACTTCAATTTGGTTGTTAGCTTGCTTTGACTTTTCCTCATGGCTTTTTGTTTATCTTTCCCATGTCCCATACATATAGTAGTGAAACCATTTGGTTTCTGTCTCTTTCTTTTTGAATTGTTTCTGCTAATATGATTTCTTCTAGGTACATCCATGTTGTCATAATGTCATCCAATTTGTCATTTTTAATTGATGAGTAATATTCCATTGTGCATATACCACATCTTTTTCATCCAGTCATCTGTTTTGGGACATTTAGGTTGCTTCCATGTCCTTACAATTATAAATAGTGCTGCAGTAAACATCCAAGTATAGGTGTCTCTTTGTACAAGCATTGAGGTCTCCTTTGGGTAGATTCCTAAGAGAGCAATTGCTCTCTGTAGATCCATTTTCATTAGTTTGAGGGCCTTTCACACTGCTTTCCATAGTGGCTGGATCAGTTTACATTCCCACAAGCAGTGTAAGAGTGTTCTGTTCTTTCCACATCCCTGCCAACACTTGTTGCCCGTTTTTTGAATGTGGGCCATTCTTACTGGTGTAAGGTGGTATCTCATTGTGGTTTTGATTTGCATTTCACTTATTGCTAATGACATTGAATATTTTTTCATGTGCCTGTTGGCCATTTGATTTTCCTCTTTGAAGAAGTGTCTTTTTAATTTTCCCCATTTTTTTACTTTGTTTTTGTTAAGTTGTGTGAGTTCTTTGTGTATCTTTGTTATTAGACCCTCATCACTTGTATGGAGGGCAAAAATTTTTCCCACTCAGGTTTCTTTTTGTTTTCTCTGTTGTCTGTTTTGCTGTACAGAAGCTTTTTAGTTTGATGTAGTCCCAGTTGTTTATGTTTTCCTTCATTTTTTTTACCTGCTATAGATGTATCCAGAAATGAATTTCTGGATTGTAACTCATGGAGGGTTTTGCTCATATTTTCCTTTATGTATATTATGGTTTTCAGTCTTACATCCAAATCTTTTATCCATTTTGAGTTGATTTTTGTACATGGTGTGAGGGAGTTGTCTTGGCCCATTATTTTGCATGTTTTGGACCAGTTTTACAGGTGAAATTTTCAACTCAATTAAAACATCTCGCAGTCAGATCCCATTTACTGCCACTAAGTTGACATCACCAAGTTCTAGCAGTCAGCCATTTGTGGGGCTTAGGTGTGAGTAGAAATTCTGGAAAGGGAGGCACACTGGCTGCCCACAGTGGATCTCCAGCACTCATGGACTTGGGGAGATTTCTTCAGGAGGCAGGTGTAAGCACGCATGGTATGTGGTACACTCAGAGGCTGCTCACCTCCAGAGACATGCAAGGGACCCCATAAGGGGCAAAGGAGGCAGGGGCAAAAAAGCAAAGCAGTTGGACAGGGCAGGAAGAGAACCATAAAAAGAACACAAAACACCATGAAAATCACTCCACTAACCCATTGTCAAGCTGCACGACACTGAGTTCACAGTATTAATTCCAAGAGGTCAAAAGTAAGTCAAGCTGAAAAAGGATCAAGAAAATTTTAAATGAGAGAGATGGTGATAATCAGTATGGGGTTTCCTGTGTGGTTACAGGGGGACAAATTTTCTTGGGAGTGGCCATGGTTGGAAAGAACCAGGCAACTTGATGGCCTTTTATGCATAGATAAAATGAGAATAATTTGTAAAGGTACGTCTAATTAAACTTGTTACAAATAAAAAGAAGCACGATGTAAGAGGGCATTGATCTATGGCTTGGGGCAATTAAATCCTCAGTCAGTAAAATATTCCAGAAGATCTCTAAGTACAGAGAAGACAAACAGAACCCAGCAGACCCAACAGAATCAAAGAATCATCACAGAGAGCCATTGTCTTAAGTTTTCTGGGGTAAGCTAAATAGCTACACCCTAATAGGCAGCTGGATAAATTGAATCACCCTAACTTGTCAGAGTAAACAAATAAGGTTCTTTTAAGAGAAATAAAAAAGATTTCAATCTCCAAGTGAAAAGTCAAATTTAGAACTTATTGTTTAATTTTAAGTGTTTGCAATAATTCCCTTTGGGATTTCCCATAGATCTTGGGGATGTTCCAGAAAAGACCAATTTTCAACTCTTGTCTTCCACTATCTACTTCTTAGAAGCTCACCTGCTAGCCAGCTCTACACCTGCCAATTGCTTTGGAAGCTCCAGAGTGCGCCGTCTAAGTTGATAACTTCTAACCTTCAGGTCAGGAGCTGACCTGCCTTGGTACCGTGTCCTCAGCAACCACAGCTACACATGTTTTTCAACAAGGTATGTTAAGATGTCACTTGCATATTCCTTTTTCCCTCTGCAAACACCACACAGTGAACATATGTGACAAATGTGTGGTGATTTAAATGTTAATGTGTAATGAAATTTTAAATGAACAATAAAACACATAAAAACCAGTTAAGTGAATATACAAAGTTCTGAGACTGAACGAAATAGGAAAAGGCATTCTCCAGGGCCCTCATCAAAGTATCACATCAGTCAATGTCTCCCACCTACCAGGGTCTCTCATGTTCCACTTTCTGGCTTCAGTTACTTATGGCTCTGCATTCTTTTTAACACCAAACCGGGTTTTTAAAATGTGTTTTATCATTTCACCTGAGATTTTATAGAAGGCAGTCAGCACAGTCCCCAGTCACACAAGAGGGGAATGATTACTGGAAAGGAAGACAGGGAGAAAGATAGGAGAAAGGAAAAGCTTTGAAAAGTCAGAAAGTTTCTAACTTTACCTAAATCCCCCCTTTTAACTTTTTATCAGTTTTCTTTGAAACAAGAGACTTAGGTAGGGGGTGTCCCTGTAGGGTGTTTGGGAGTCCTTCCTGAGCCTCCTTTTAGGTAACCTTGACTCTGAGGCATTTTTCATGAGTAGCTCATAAAGTCTCACTATTAAACGTGTTCCTGGACCAGCACAGTCACCACCAGGGAGTTGGTAAGAAATACAGACTCTCAGACCCACCCCAACCTGAATCTGCATTCATTCAAGACCTGGGGACCTGGTTCTGTAAGTGGTAGTAGACGCAGAAGTCATATTTTGTCATATAACATGTCACTGGAATTGTTTCTGAACATACAAAAATACTCTCACTTAACATTTATTGTCAGTTTACCAATTAACCTCAAATAGTGCTATCTTTACATATATCTATATATATTTTTATTATATACTTATATAAATATCAGATGTTATTTATATATATTTTTAAATTTATGTTATTTGTATTTTATAAAACAGAAACAAGAACCTAATGTTTACCATTTTAATCATCCTCGTGTCCAGTCCAGGGGCACTGGGGAGCCTTCCCATGGCTGAGCAGCCTCCTCTCCGCCTGCAGCATGTTTCCACCTTCCAAAACTCTGACTCCCCACTCTTCTCTGCCCAACATCAATTATCTTAACACCCTTTAAAGACATACCCCATTGGGCTGAAAGGAGCCAGGACTCTGAGGAGGACAAGGTTGTGTTTTATATCTAACCCTAATTCCTTTAAAAACCTTCCCCTGCCCAGGTGAGGAGCTGCCTGGGTGCCAGGACCGGTTAATGGATTTGCTGCCTGGGGACCACACCCGCATGTTCCACCATGAACTTGCAAGGTAAACAGAAGAAGATCTAGGTCAGGAAAAGAAGAATTCAGATTCTTTTGGCCACAGCCAGCTCTGAAACCAATTCTGAAATCTTTCTTTGCTTAACTTGCATTTTAAGCCTGTCAACTCTTCCAGAAACCGCCACACTAATTACACTTGTTATGCTTGAGAATGACAGAGCGGACAACATCAGAGCAGGTATTTGATGACTGACGGAAGATTAGAGGTCAGAGCTGAGAGGTTTTTTTTAATTTAACTACATGTTATTATGCTTTAGTTCTTTCTGAAGCCACAATCCATAAATATGGTCAAGAGTGAACAGAACCACGAACCTGACCCTCCCACCCCAACCCACCCCTCCAGCTAGGATGGCCAATTCCACGTTATGAGTGTCTTCATCGCTCTTTTTTTTACAAAAGGGGAAAGTGTTAAAAGGATAAAAAACTGTCTTTGGGATTAAGTCAAAGACAAAGAATTTCATTAAAAATTGAACAATACCTTTAGGACAGAGTTATGTAAAATGCACTGCTTAAATATGATTTTTTGAATTGTCTTATGGTATTTCATTCATTTCTGATAAAAAACAAATGATAAGACCAAAATAAACTTTTGTACTATAAAGACAATTAGTTATAATCAGAAGGGAAGGGGGCATGAGGGTGGAGAGATCCAGACAGGAGGGTTTTGATGGAATGAAGGATAGATTTGGACTTTATGCAATACAGACACATGGTGATTCTCAACAATGTACACCTGAAACTTATAATGCAATGTCACATCAATAAAAAGGCATTTTTTTTTTTTTACCTTTTAATGATATCTTGAGAAGTGTGTAGAGTTGGGAAAAAAAAAAAAACAGCTGAATTCTTATCTAAAGAAAGTAAGAAAGAACGAACTGAATGGTTCTACCTGGGAACTTAACATGTTCAGAACAGTGACATTTTGTATGTTCCAATATCAGATGGCTCTATTATTTGTATTTTCTCCACTGGATGGAGCTGATTTATAGTAAATGAATTAAATTACTACAGCTCACCTGTGTATGCATGGTCCATCGGTGGCACATGCCAACGAACACATTAAAACTTTTAAAGTAGCGCCTGACAGTAAAGGTCAGTAAAGTCATGGTGTCAGCCCTAGTTTCTTCTAGCTTATACTACATTCCCTGCGAATCAGAGAGAAACTGGACTGGATATCAGTGTGGTGACAGCAGTCCAATAACATCACTGCTTCTTAAGTCAAAAACTGAGAAAGGAATCACCAAGGGAATTATCTCTGCTTTTGAGTTGATAATTAGATAGCCGGGCTGTCTCAGACTATGCAACACTGACCTTGAAGTTTCTGTAGTCAACAACCCAAGACACAAACTAGACTAAAACAAAGTTTTGAATACTGTCATATGACATCCTTCCAATTCATTATGTCTTAAATATTTATATGTGTCCTTGAGAGAGGGGCACATATAACATTAAAATTGGTTTCTTGGTGGGGCATGGTGGCACATGCCTGTAAGCAGCAGCCTAGGAAGCTGCAGCCGGGGCCAGGGATCACTGTTTGAGTCCCGCCAGGGGCACGTAGCAAGACCTAGTTCCAAAAAAATTAGCTGGGTGTGGTGGTGGCACGTGCCTGTAATCCCAGCTACCTGGGAAGCTGAGGCTGGGGATTGCTTGAGTCTGTGGTACCCTGGGCAATGTTAGCTTGCAATTCCACAGCAAAAATGGGAAGATCTAGTCTCAAAAAAAATTTTTTTTTTTTTGCTTTCTTTATCACCATGGAGAAGCTGTGTTTCATTCACAACTGTCCAAATAGAATTGATGAATCAGTTTCTGGACTGACATATGTGATTTCAGTGACAGGGTTTTTCATGTGTTTCATACTAAAGGATGGTTACCAGGAGCAGTGTGACTTCCACAAGCAGAAGGAAATCTCTAGTTGTTTAACAAGGGGCACAGAAAGCAGCTCAGGTTTGGTGGTTCGTCAACATCCTTCAGGAAGCAGGACACCGAAATATGCATACAGTAGGTCAGTAGGTGTTTGCAACATTCTACAAATGCTGAAGAATTTTACAGGAAGTTAAAATGCAACCAATCAGCACATGTCAGTATATCTAGAACTTGTTCTCACATTGCTTGCAGCCTACATGTACAGTTCTTGGAACAGACACCCAGGAAAGAAACCATCCCAGCAGAGAGCCTGCCATCCCATGCTGATTAAGACAGTGAGTCCCACATTGGAGAAATTTATTGCGTCTCTCACTCATACAAGGTGCACGCTGAAAATTCTTTGGGGATTTTCTTTGAGCACATAGAGAAGGGTTTTCAAGTCTCCAGAACAAGGAGCAAGGACATATGCTCTCATGCAAGACAGCCCAGGAAGCTGAACACAGAAGCCACGAGCCGTGGGGAATATCTTACCTGACCATAGTCTGTCCGGAAGACAACGACGCCCTCTGCACAGGAGTTCACAGTACTTGGGAAATGCTGGCCATTCTCTCTCAGCCAGACCCGTGATCCCTGCCAACAAGACAAACAGGACTTAACCATGAGTTTGGATTCCACTTTGTGTCAAAACACCACCCTCTAAATTGCTATGACTACTACTTTCCTTTAAAAAATAAACTTTTGGAAAAGCAAATATCTTTCTCCAACAAGCAAGCATGAGTGTTCAGAAAACTGCAGTCACAACCTTTACTACATACGGATATGGCTGAGAGAGCTTCTCATGGCTGGAGACCATGAAGAACTAAGAAAATAGCTGCCCGGTGTCACTAAAGTGCAAGTGATTTCTGAGTATTATCTAATTTCAGGAATCACCATCCTTTGAGGCAAGCACTACCTACTACCTTCTTTCCCAATTTACAGATGAAGAAGTGCAGTTACTGGTCTGGAACTGAAGAAACTTGCCCAGCAGCAGGAGGCTGAGCGAGAACTTGACCCAGACAGCTGGATTCCAGAAACCACAAGTCTGACCAAGCCTCTGGCTTCTTCACACAAGATTGGGAATTCTTTGGGGCCTGCTGGCTCCCAAATTTTAGGGTCCAAGTTCTTGGCCACATGCAGGGCATGAAACACCTGCAGTTTCCTCTTTGAGCCAAATGCGCAGATGGGTCAGGACTCTTCAAGAGAGGGACTAATGTTTTCATAACTATCAACCCAATCCACTGGAATTTTGCTAGGACTCCAGCAAACCCTGAACGCTCTCCAAAGTTTGGGATTATGGCTCAAAAGAGCAGCTTCAAGACAGAACTGTTTTAGCCCAGGATATATTGTTTTTTGTGTATGTTGATTTCATTTCCATTTAAAATTTTCTCACTGGGCAAATGAAACAAGCATAGTATTTCACTCTGCAATGAAGAATTTCCTCTACCTTTGATTTCACAACAAGAAAGTTATGTTTCTAGGGATGAGTGCTAAAAGTCTGACATTACTGGTGTTCACTGGTCACTCAAATTATGGAGTGCCTTTATGACGTTCTATATATACACACCATTGTGATGGAATAAGCTTTAGTATCTCATGAAGTTATTTCTACTCTGCTCAATAATTTCATCCACTCCAACAAAAAATGGAGTGTAACTATAAAAGTGAAATTATCTGAAATCACTTCAATTGAACCACTTTTTCTTAGAACCTTTAACCCAGTTTCACTGATATGTTCAATTTGTTTTGATTGAAATGCTGATTGAAATATTTAAGATACATATACCCAACTGAAATATTTAAGATGTACATATCTAACTTCTAGTTTAAAGAACTACTAATATTCCCAGCATAAAGTTGCCAAGAATAAATGATATGGCAGTAAACTCACTCCTTCATGCTGCTTTCAGTTGTTTACCAACAGCAAAAATAGCAGCGTCTAGTACTATTGTGCCCATGAGGTGGAAAGTCATACACTTAAGAGTCACACATATAACAGAAAGCATTCCCATATTCTGGAGGATCTTGGTGCACAGAGCATCGGCCCCTGCTAATGTGACGGAGCTGGTGACCAATCCAGCTCTCAAATCTCTCCAATTCCCAACCCCATGCTCTTCCCATATGTCACAGGACTATATCTCCTTGAAATAATGCGGTAACAATGCATTACTAAATGCAGTCAATAATTAAAATATAGCAGCAAACAGGTTACTGTGCTGTGGAATTGATAAGTGATCAATTATTACAAACATTTGTGCTCTTCGTCACTCCCCTGGAAAGAGAGAATTTAAGAGGATTTAAAATTCAAATTAATAGATACTTCAGTACCTATAATTAACTGGCTCCTCAATGCCAATGATCACCCTGCTTAAAACACACCAGCCACAACTGAAAACATTCACTGTCACTCTTGTTATTTGGGACCCCCAGTATGTCAACCTGAGGGCAATGAGACCATTTGGAGTCAGTTAACGAGAGCTTGCAGTTCTAGGAGGAAGGGGACTCAGAGACAGGGTCACAGGCACGAGTGTCTACAAGCATTTCTGAGGCGATCACAGTGTCTGGCGCCCCAGTGTTCACTCATCACCTGCTCATGTGATTAACTCCCATTATCACTCTAAGGTTACTCAACATGGGCTTCTCCCTTTTTCTCATTATGGTGAACTACTATTGTTTATGGAAGATGTTTTCAAATATCTCCACAAGAAGGGTTCAAATCTTCCACTATGACAGCAGAAAACAATATCAAAAAATGGATAAACAGTTCCCTAGTAAAATGGAAGCTGCCTGTTGTAACCACATACCAGCAGGAGCAACTATGATCTCCACACAGACCAGTCATGTTACTCTGATTCACAGTTGGGGCTGAGACACAGGTAACACCTGGAAAGAGGGATGTTTAGGCTATCTCCCTGTCAGTTCTCACCTCTTATCAATCATCAGCAACAGCTGCATCCAAAAAGAACAATGAGAATCCTCCAGACTGCTTTTGCAAACAGTATTCCACACCCAAACCACATCATTTGTAATACTCCAGAGAAAGGTTTCCAAGTCCAAGTATCTGGACAACCTTCCCATCTTTTTTTTTTCTTTATTTAATTCACACCTTGAAGATTGCACTGTTTGAAAGCTTTGAAATTCTCCTTTCTCTATCTCACCCCCCTCCCATCGCCCCCACCCCATACACACCTGACATTTGAGAGCTATTACTCATTAGGTCAAATCGTTAAACACAATGACCTGCCATCCCAGGATCCTGAGTCCAAATCATGCCATTTGCTATGCCCATCAATCTGCATCATTTTTATCAGAAAGGATTTCATTTATTTCCCAATGATTATAACTTTTTAGTAAAAATCATATTGAGTTTATTCAGAAATAATACTCAATATAAATCATCACCAGGATTAAGATAAACCTCCCAAATCCTATAGGCTACACAGCACAGAGTTTCTTTCACTTCAGTTTTATTATGGGTCCTTCTACCTTCACATTTGAAAATACCAAATAGTTTGTTGTTGACACAGTCCTACAGGATCAAACACACTTTAACTTCCTTGGTCCAAAGGTCCTACCCAACAGGTGTGAAGCTGCTGATAAAAGCCAGTCTTATATTAAACACAGCCTAGATTCAGATAGTAATCCCATTGGCCAGTTCCTCCAGGCTCAGGGCAGCTGTCTTTTACCAGCAGGAGGGAAACATACTCAACACACTCCCTTTGTTCTTTCAAAAAGCGGTTATCTTCATAGAATGAGAATTACAAAGTAAAATTGTTGAAATATATATTTTTACATAGATCATTTGTAGTGGTTCTTTGCACCCCCAAATTTTCTACTTTCCTCCTAGTCCAACAGAATCCATATGCCCTAGTCCAGAAAGAGGCCACCCATGGGCATCTGACAATGAAGTCACAAGCAGATATTTACCAGACCATCCAAGTTGGGCTGAGGAAGAAAAATCTGCCCACCATATACAAACCATTATACTCTGTCACTGTTAAATCAGGCTGATAAGTTAATGTACAATGCAGGCATATGGAGACAGCTTCACATTGAGGCAAGACTGCCTTTATAAGCAGGTGGAATAGGTTTTATCATACACATTTTATTCAATCTTGGGCAAATTTTCATCTTAATCTTAAAGTCAGATACATGTTCAATGTAACAGCTAAAAACTTTTCTGCACATAATCACAAGTAACATTTTTACAATACAAAGCACATAAATTCACTTGTCCTTTGATGTTCAGAACTATCCTGTAGGAGCAGGAAGCAAGAAATACCATCTCTTCTTTAAAGTAAGATTCACAGGACTTCCACTCTCCACTGCCAACATGTCCTCTTCACTGTAATTTTAAAAAGACTACCATGTGTGGTGAGAACATGGAGACACTGTAGGGGATATAAAATGATACATGTAACATTGAAAGAGAGAGAGAGAATTTCAAAGCCTTCAAACAGTGCAGTTTCCAAGGTATGAATTAATAAGAAGATACGAAGGTTGTGCAGACACTTGGAAACCTTTCTCTGGAGCATTACAAATGGGGTGTTTTGTGTGTGGAATGCTGTTTGCAAGAGCAGTCTAGAGGATTCTCATTGTTCTTTTTGGATGCAGCTGTTGCTGATAATTGATAAGCGATGAGGACTGACAGGGAGACAGCAGTGAACATCCCTCTTCCCAGGGATGTTCATCCCCAAGCATGAGACCACTGGAAACGGTCTAGCATAAAGACACAACCCATCTGACACTATGTCCTACCCATCCTATTCCTAGGAATAGAGCTACCCAAAATAATTTTTTTCAGTTTATCTAGTATGCAAATATTTAGAGCAGCATGGTTCAAAATAGTCAAATACTAGAAATCATTCAAATGCTTATCAACTGATATTGAAATAAAACATGTCTATAATATGGAACTCTTTAGGAATAGAAAAATAAACCATGAACTGAATCACCACCAAGGATGATGTCCAAGACATCATGCTTGAGTGCAGTAAATCACACACACAAGAGCATGTATTGTAGGATTTCATTTATATGAAATTCTGGGAAAAGCAAACTCAGACGCAGAGATGAATAACTGCTCAGGAAGAGGTTTGGGGTGGTTGGGGGAGGGTCAAGGGAAGGACAAGTGACTGAAAAGGAAATCTGGGGGTTAAGGGAACTGTTAAAGCCAGATGTGCTGATGGCTTTGCAACTTTATAAATGTGCTAACACACATTCACCTGTGGTCCTCCCATGGTGAGTATATTGTGTGTGATTATCCCCTGGCAATTTAAATCATCTCTGAAAAGTTCACTAGTCAGATTATGTGCATCTCAATGGCACAAAATATTAATCATTCCAGGATGGGAGCAATTCAATCATGCGTCTATCATGGAGACATCAAGAAGTGCACGACACGCATGCACGCACAAGCACAGGCATAATGATTAAAAGTAAGGGCTGTGATAAAACTGTGGCATTCACCAAGCCTCTGCTCCCCACTCATGCAGACTCAGCAGCTAGGCAGCAGCTAGGAGACCACACCGGATACCTTCCCAGGTGAAGATAAAGACGAGGTCATGGTAGACTGCAGCACTGTCATGTTTCTCAATTTTTAGTCCCTCTCTGGAAGGGAACCATAAATTCCCTGCCAATTGCCTGTGATTTGCAGTGTCTTCCTGGGCAAGCAATTTCACCTGGCTCCTTCCCGTTACCATGGCCATGTGAAAGCGCTAAATAAAGTCTAAAATATTTACTTTCTGGCCCTTTCCACCAAAGCTTTGCCAATCTTTATGGAAAAGAAGATAAAATCACTACCGTAGATTCCAGTCTACTGTTGCCCTATAAAAAAAACTACATTTCTCTTCTGATGTTAAAAGTGATTTTCTTTACTGAACCTGTGATTGAAAGAGTTAAGTTTAAAAAAAGGTCTGGAAACATCCTAAAAAAAAAGAGATAATGATGATGGGCTTTAAATACTGTGCAGTGTGGCATGTTCTAATTACAGCTTCTCTGAAAAGAGCACATTCTTTAGCCCAGCACACAACTTAGCCCCAGACCCTCCACAGGGCTCCAGGTGGCCTCTCTCCCAGAACTGCTCCTTGGGCCTGCATTAAACACCAAGGCTCAGATTCTCCAGCTACCTATGTGATAAAGCCACAATTTGTTCCTGAAATGCAGTCAGATTTTTTTTGAAAAAAGATTAAAAGATCAAATTACTTTGTATGGCACAAGATACATGAGAGTGGCTATTGGCATATGCAGAGATTCAGCAGCCGGAAGGAAGTTCTCTGCCTGTAGGGACTCAGAGAAAAAGTCACCTGGCTAAGTATTTCAAGCAACCAACTGAGGATGGGGGTGGGGGTGGGGGTGTTGGTGGGGGTGGGGTATGATCCTTGCTCTTGACAATGAAGTCCAGAAACTGGAAGTGGATAAAATATTGCAGTATCAAGGATTTCAATAGCACTTTTCCCCTTCTGTCTTAAAGTCATTTTTTTTTCCTACCAGAAGGAATCGTTTCAATTTAGGAGATGCTATCATAATTTTTATGACTCATATCCACCTCAAAACATATGTGGCTTGTACATTCAAGGTTCCGACGCACTGGGCACTGTGGGCATGCTGCAGAGATCAGATGTACTGGGGCTGAGGGGTGTTCCAGAGTTGGGGAGAACCTCTGATCTCATGTCACAAAGGTCAGCGCCACAGCCAAAGGAAACTAGTTTTCAAAACCAATCTTTTGCTGGCAACCTAATTCATTGAAATTGGTGTTTCAATGAGAAAACTGGAATTACCTCAAGCTCCAAAGACGTAAATAAGCCTAGACACAGTGCACCTTGGGTTGATCACATTTCTAATGACCTCAAAATAGCAGAGGGTGGGGAATAGTGAGGGAAGTTCTGTCACAAACTTCAGTTTACCAGTCATCTCCTTTCCCCCTCACTGTCCACTGTATAGTTTTCTAGTGCACATCAGTGTCACTTAGAGCTGACTGTTAATGTTTTTATCCACATGACTAGAATTGCGCAGACCAGTCCACTCTGCCCTTCAACCTCAGGAGCTATTTCAACATCAAAGGCTGGCAAACTCCAATGCAAAACTTACCAGCGAGTTTGGCAATGGTGCAGATGAGCATGGAGAGAAGGGCACTGTACTTGTTATTACAAGTACAGAATAAGTGTGGAAAATACAGGGTGAGGTCAAGCATGGGGCCATGGGTGTACAGTGGCTGGGACAGACTCTGGGGTTTAGAAATGAGAGGGGAAGGATGAAGCTAACACTTTACTTTGGGAGGAAACTGCAAGTCAGCAAGGGAGGTCAACACTCTTCTGGGCGTCCCCTCAGCAGGGGGTGGTCACTCCTTCCCTGACCATCCAGCAGGGCTGAGTGATCGCTTCATCACCTTGAAATGCTAACCAGGTTTGATGACCTGAGGTCGGCGGGCATTTCAGAATTATCTGCATCAGATCCTGAAAAGGACACTTTCAGCACTAGCTCTGAGTGGAATCCAGGTGGTGTGAGGTTTGGATCTCCAAGGGGACAGAACTGGATGAGATGCCAGAACCAGAATGCCACCTCCATGCACTGCCCAGGACGAACACTTGTAAAGGGAGGCGCAGGAGCTAAATGATGAGCTCACAGCCCACCGGATTGAAAATAAGTGGTGTGAGGAGGCCAAGCGGGCACCATTTTAGATTTACAGATGATAGTGCTTATTTGCAACTGAGATAACCCCCTGAACTGCCTGTTTGGCAGAAAGGGTGCCACCAGGAAATCCCAGGGAAATGTTGACCTTCTGCTTCCAAACTAATGCTGAAATCCCCGTGCCCCAGACTGTGCCAGAAAAGTTGGGTGACCCTCCAGGTTGCCCGACAGAAGTCTTCTGCGGTCCTGTTAAAATTTCAATTATCCCTGTAAGACACATATCAGCCTCATGTTGCTACAACAGGCCTACTGTCTTAGGCTAAGCCATAACCACCACCATCCTTGATTTACCTTGATCTAAGGATCATCTCTAAGGACAAGCTAACCTGCAGACAGATCACTCAGAAACACACCTACAAAACAGTGTGGCTGTAAAACACGGACTGTTTTGACTCCTTAGAGTAAAGCTCATCCTGTGTCTTTGACAGTTCCAGTCTCTAGTGTACTCAGTGGGAAGACACTCACGTGGCATCTGCACTCTCCCCTGCTGTCCTGCTTAGAACGTCAAGCTGTCACCACAATCAGCTACTAGGAGAGAGTACATCCCTGTGGTGGGTAACATGACAAGCATATGCAGAACACGAGGTGGAAAGGAGAAAAAGAGAACAAAAATGCACCACCACTAAGCTATTTTTTACTCAATAGTCCCCAAGTGAAGATACAAAGGCATATCCATATTATGGGCATATCCTAGCAAAACCAGCGTCAAGCAAGGTAAACTACGCTAAATGGTGAGATACCTACATGATGAACACATGATTCTACAGAGCTTATTATGTTCATGGTCAAGGGGCTTCAAGTTACCAATTGCTTCAGTCCTGATTCAGTTTTGCCTACGTCCCTCATGATTCCTTGAAACAGCTTTTCACATAAATTATGATGGTGAGAAATAATCTCAGGAACAATTCAACACCAGCACCAAAAACACAAACTCTCCAAGTTACTGGGATAGTCTCAAACAGTGTAGAATTGTAACCAGTGTTTCCCTCTATTACTTAAGCAAACAGCACAGTCAACATATGCATGTATTAAAAAACAAAACAAAACAGAAGGGCAACCTAACATCAATCAACATACTTAAAATCTGTTTATTCATCTAGAAGTCACTTCACCCATAAATCCATCCAACTCACTCTCCACCCCATCCCGTTCTATAAGCCCATGCTTCCAATAACTGCCTTGTGAATCTTTTTTTTTTTGTACCAGACACTATGAAAGTCTCAGCAGTATATCAACTTGTCCCTGCTCTAAAGCACTTGCAACACATCAGTGGTAAATTATTCCCATTCTTATACCCCTCCCATCTAGTTTCTTTCTTCCAAAGGGAATAATACACAAGAAGCAGGAGAACAAAACCAGAAGTAGACCAAGGATATGACAGACTTATTTCATAAAATGATTAAAACTCTCTTCTAAGAACTCTTGGGCTAGGGGAAAATTCTCTGTAAAAGACACAAAACAGCTGGTTTTAGGGCTGCATTCTCTTCTTTCTTTTAGTGAAACACTAGGAGAAATAGAAAAGACATAAAGAACCATCATGAGATGTCTGCACCCTCCTGGAATGTAACACCAGATGTCCTCTTATTTCCTAGACTTAATTGTCCTTTCCTACAGTTGACAAAAATAATAATAAAAAAAGAGAAATAAACAAAAAATGAGAAGATTCTTAATGAAATCTTGGTTGTAGTCCAATGATCATCTGTTTTCTTAGAAAAAATATACAAACTCATGCAGAACAGGAGTTTGTTGTGAATTTCTTTAAAAGAATAACCAAGAACACAGTAGGAAGTAGATAATTAATGCCTTTGCAGAATTTTCATTGCTGTTTTTTACAAAATCATACTTTTTGGATAACAAGGTGCTTGACAGACAAACTAGTCTCAGCAAAAAGAACACATTGTCAAGGACATGGAGAAATCTGAACCCTCAGACACGACTGCTGAGGGCGAACAATGGGGTGGCTGCTGTGAGAACCGTCTGGCACTTCCTCAAAAAGTTACCCAGAGTTAACATCTGACCTAGGAATTCTACTCCTAGATATCTACCCAAGAGAAATAAAAACATAGTTCATACATCAACTGGGGCATAGTATTCACAGCAGTCCAATTCACAGTAGCTCCAAAGTGGAGCCCATCCTGATATCCATAAATTGATGATTGGACTTGAAAAAAAACCATCTGTCCACAGTTTAAAAAAAGGAAAAATAGATATGTGCTGTAATGTGGAAGAGTTTTGAAAATTCCAAGCAAAGAGGAAGAAGTCAGATGAAAAGGTCCACAGTTGTATGATTCCACTCATAGGAAATGTTCAAAAGATAAACTCAGAGACAGAAAGCAGACTGTTGGTTGCCTAGGGCTGGGTATAGTCAGTTACTGGGCATAGGGGGTGACTGCTAGTATGGATAGGGTTTCTATTTGGAGTGATAGAAAGTTCTGGAATTACATAGTACTGATGGTTGCACAATGACTCGTATGTATTAGTATTAGTCTACTCTAACGCATGAATGAGAGTGGGCAATGGACATAAAAACCACTAAACTATATATTGTCAAGGATGAATTTTATGAAATGGGAATTATATGGAAAATGAAAGGAGAGTAAGCAAGAGATAAACAACTACACAGGAAAACATGCACATTCCCATCAGATTACACTTCTTCTCTGGATCCAG